>CANSZD010000393.1:0-137850 GCA_947648045.1 Beta corolliflora
GGGGTGGATTTAGGGTTAGTTAGAGTTTTAGGGTTTTTAGGTTTAATTAGGGTTTAATTAGGATTTTTAGGTTAATTAGTTAATTAATTAACGGAGCACTAACGTCCGTTAGCCAAAAAAGGGCATTTTTGGTATTTTTTGAAATGTCGGGGTATCTCGTGAATTTTTTTTAAAGGTCGTATATTTGGTGAATTTTGAAATGTGGGGGTATTTGGTGAATAAATTTATTTGTCGAGGGTATTTGGTGAAAAACCGAATAAACATTGATACAATTACAAATAACAAATACCCTTGTTCACTCAAACAATAAACATTATCACAAATACACCAAACAAAACCCTACTTCTAAATCCCCATGAAACTCAGTGAACAAAACCATAATTCTAATGAACATCATTTGAATGAACATGATTGGAATGAACGAAATGAACATATATATGGAAAAAATTATTCCTATTACAAAATTATTCTTATGAACATGATTGGAATGAACATATATGCAAAAATTATTCCTATTAAATAACTAGATTTCCAAAAACATCTTTTTTCCAATTAAACATTCATACAATTACAAATAACAAATAATCTTGTTCACTCATACAATAAACATCATCACAAACACACCTAACAAAACCCTAATTCTAAATCCTCTTGACAGTCAGTGAACAAAACCATATTTGTCATAACCATTCTTGGAATAACACATACATGCCAATATTATTTCTAATCCCGAACTAGATTTTAAAAAAACATCTTTTATTAGAATGAACATTGGTACAATTACAAAACACATTACCGTTTTGGGCTTCTTGGATTGCTTTTTTCTTTGCATGAGATTTCTTCATGTAAATTATCAATGGCGGTTCAGATGAAATTTCAGGCCTGTTTGAACAAAAAAATTATGGCTTTATGGTTTTACCCACTAATTATTAAATAAATTTTGTATTTTCCCCAAAATTATACTTACATATCTGTGGTTGATGAATTTATTCGACCATCACATCTGCTTTCTTCATTTTGTGGAACGCTATTTTTGGTTCAACATTAAAAATGAAAAAAAACCTATTAATATTAGGGGAAATTAAAATAAAAAATAATAATGCAGCAAAAAAATAAAAAACATGCAAAGAAAAGATTTATAAAAAGAGAGAATTTTGAGCAAAAAAACCCATTCAAAATCGAAAAACAAAATAGCAACGTAAAATATAAACTGCAAACCGAAAATAAATTGCACCCAACAAAAAAAAAGACAATTTTGGAATTATAAAAGCCAGACATTATAAAAAAAAAAATTCAGCGTAAAAAGAAAAAAAAATGCAACGACAAGATTAAACACTTACTGTCCGGCGTTGTCCATTTGAGGTGATGAGAGAGATAGCTTGAAGAAAATAATGGTGGTAGGAGAGAGAAATGTAGAGAGAAGTGAGAGAGTTTTGGTGAGAGAGTTTGATGAGAGAGAAAAGGGTGAAAGATCAGTAAAAGGTTTGGAGTGTTTTTGGAATTCGTGCGGATTTCAAAAAGTTTCCCATGTGGTAATTTTTAACTGTTCAGTGGAATATTGCACATATTCATTGGGTTTTTTTTTTGGCACCAGTTCTCCGCGTTTTGTTTGTTCTTTCCTGCGTTTTGGATGGTGCGCACCATCCTATTCCTACACTCGTGCGCACCATCGACGAACTCCTCATAATCCTTGCCAATAACTTTGTTCAATGTGTTCAAATAATCTAATAAAGTGAAAACATGATCTTAACACGCTAATGATTGAAGTGTGATATGACATTAACAAAATTTATCACCGTTATACTAAAGTTGAACTAGGTGATAAAGTTGGTATATAAAGCTCGGGACACTAAACTTAAATTAGACCAAACTATGAGGCATTAAAGTTGATTTTTTTTTATCGCAAAGGCTACACATACACTTGGGTGTATGTGGGCCACGCATACATTGGGTGTATGTGTTCTTCTTAAAATTTATATCTTGTGTATGTGTTCTTACTTAAAATGTATATTATTACTAAAAATATTACAAACTTACAATGGTTCGACAAATAATTTTGATTTTAATGATCAGTTCTTTAACATTTATTACTAAGTTACAACAATTAGAGGAAGTATGTGATTATTTGAAAATTCTAATACTAATATAAACACTATAATTAGGAAATGAAGTGAATTCTTAGTGTTAGTTATGTTTCCCATTAGATTTATTATCCACTTTATAATACATTTTAGAGAAATTCCATCTAGTACCACTCAATTTTTTGAAATGCCATTTAGTACCTAGATTTTAAGAATTTTCCAACTAATACCAATATAATTACACCCTAATTGCTACAGTAACTCTACTGTAAATAAAGTGTTAGTAAACGTTAAGTTAGCTTAAGGGTTATGTTAAGTTTGATTAAAATAAAAAAAGGAAAAACATGAAAGGAATAAAGAGAGTGAAGCAATCACCAAAAAAGTTACCGAGCGATGCCATGTGTAGACACCAAATTTTGAACCCCTTTTCGGATAAATAAAGGTTTTGAAAAATAAAAATAACAAAATCATCATGCGGCGTGGAGCGCGCACCTCGGAGCACGATTTTCATTATTCCGTCGCACGATTTTCCATTTTGCGTATTAATCATACGGTTTCGGCTTAGAAGTACTATTTTGGTGAGTCGTAGTCAATACTACCACCACCGCTTTAATAAAATGATTCGTAGTATAATCATGCTCGTCTTCATTAATTTGACGAGTTTTCATTAATTATCTTAAGTTAGTCTTTCGGAAAAATGAAAAACGAGTCGCGATTAGGCGTCGGGATTTTAGTCGTATCCCAAAATCGACATTAATCAGTTTTCTTGATGGTCAAGTCATTGTTCATTGGATAAAGAATAAGAATATATTCTTAGTCCACTAAACACATCCTTTATCCATTAGTTAGAGAATAAGAATCATGAAAAGATGTGAGAATAAGAATCAAATCCCATGTGTAAGAGGGGAAATCGGATTTTTTTCGGGGAAGGTCGGTGTGCGCCAAGCACACAAGCTAGCCACTGCGCCGGCGCGAGGACCTTGCGCCTAGTGCAAGGTGCGGTGCCTAGCGCGGCTTCTGCGCCAGGCGCGGCATTGAGTCGGTTTCGTTTGCACGATTTTCAATGCATTTTTTTTGCATATTAGGATGTTTTAGGAAGAATATTTTACGAAAATCGATCTTGCCTCATTAATGAGCAAATCTAATAAAGAATAAGAATATTTATGTTTCCAAAGAGATTTGATGATGTCATTAGGGTGAGGTCATTAGAGTGATGGCATTAGGGTAATTAGGGATGAAGAAAATCAGATTTTTTGGATGAAAAATCTGATTTTCTACCTCTTTGAAACCCTAGTTCACTTCCCTCATTTCTCTATAAATACCCTCCAAAATTCACTTCAAAACCAAGTTGAAAAAAACACAATTCAACTTCACAACTTGTCTCTCTACTACTCTTCTCCTCCTTAATCTTTCCATCTAAGCAAAAGTCTTAATTAGTAAGTAAAAGAAGTTGAAAAAAACACAATTCAACTTCACAACTTGTCTCTCTAATACTCTTCTCCTCTTTAATCTTTTCATCTAAGCAAAAGTCTTAATAAGTAAGTAAAAGAAGTTCATCAAAAGAAGAAAAAACACAAAAAGAGTTTAAGTTAGCAATTAAGAAGATTTAGAAACTCACTTAGAAATTAAGAAAATCACAAAAAAGGTAGAAAAATTTGCAAAAAGGAAGTGCGTCATTGAGCTAGCAAGGTAAAGTTGAAGTTCTTGTTATTTTGATTATCTTCTTAATCATCTACTAACTTCTTCCTTGTTTTCTTCTTATCATTTTTTTAATATTTGGAGTGATTTGGGTATGTGGAAGTCCTAATAGGTTCCCGACCTTAAATCACCCCACCTAGAATAGAATAGTCACCTCTAATGGGGTGACTCTTAGGAAACAATGTGATTATGTGATTTTCCTTAATCAAGTTGTTATTCATCACAAAAAAATGATTTCATAAAAAAATTCAAGATAGTTGTGCATAAATATCTCCATAAAAAAATAAAATGTGATGCTGTAATTATAATCAGTTTTAATTTCGCAATTCATTCTATTTTTCGTCAGTGTTATCAGAATAGTTTGTAGGATTTAATATTTTTCCTATGAATTCAAAGATGTTTCCAGCAACTGGGATTTGGAATTTCTAAAAAATGAATTTTTTGTAAATAATTAAAAATCATACAACTTTATTGTGCAAAACTGATTTTGTTCAGTACCACCTATGCTTGTTCTGTCAATAAAGTTAAAAATAAAATCCTTTAGATAAAACTAAGAATATTAAGTTTGAATAAAACATCAATATATTTTCAAAAATATAAAAATCATGTTCATATGAATTTTATATAATTGTATATCATTTTTACAATCTCATTCATGTAAATCACTAAATTCCAGAAAATTGATTTTCCTTTCGGTTAAGGAAATAAATAAAAATAGGTCTTAAAAGTGTCCAATTCAAGTGAAAATTTCCAGTCTAGTTCTTCAAAGTGTCTAGAATATTAATACTAAAATTCACTTTAAAATGAGTTAAATAATTTGGATCTAAAAGAACAATTTGAATAAAGGTCCTGTTTTGACCAGTTTGAGTATAAAATTCACCATAATTCAAGTGGTCACTAAAAACTTGTTAAATTTTGATACAACATAAAGAACTTACTGATCTATCATAGATGTATCTAACGCTCAGTTTAAAACTTTGTATAGAAAGTTATGATTTTTGTAAGTCAGTACAAGAACAAAAAGGCAATCTGGAAAATGAAATAAAGTAATTTACTCAACTTTCATATAAAAAAATGTTTTCTTCATACGAAAATGTGAATAAAAAAAAACTTGAAATCTTAAAATGACTCATTTTATTATATAAATAAAAATCAATAAAAATTGTCATAAAAATCAAAATCAAAGAAGTTAATTAATCTTTAACTTTCACAAATTCACAAATAAACATGAATTCCAAAGCCCATTCAAGGAGGTGAAGATCAAGGAGCATCATGGTGAAGACCAAGATTGAAGATTTTGTATAGATCATAGATTTTGTACATATTGTTGTAATAATAGTTTCTTTTTAAATAATTCATGTTGCATCATTCAATTAATAAGAAAAACATGGAGATTTTTATGCATAATTTTCATAAATAATTCCACAACTCTTTTAATAAAATGAGCAACCAATGTTACAAATATTGCATGTTGGGCCAATATGTCATAGTATATGAATCAAATGACCAGTCTCAATTAAGAGGAAAAATTGCGAATCTAACTAAGTTAAATTGTATGATGATCCATCTTACATTTTAAAAATGTGTTCTCCATATTCAAATGGATTAATCATATAATTTGACATAATTAGATTGGTAATTATGATCTCCGAATTGATTTTAGGCCGTTTCACGTGTCTCGCTTTAAATGGCCAAATTCCAATTAGCCAAACACAAATCTCCAAATTCAATATCAAATTGATCATTTCTCTCTAAATGACTTTATAATCTTCAATAAAGATTATTTCTCAAAAGCCTTCAATTAGGAAGCAAACCTTCTTAGACCTCTCGAAAATCATAAACGTGATCACTATTAAGGTGGTTATTTCAATCCTCGATTAATCGCTAATTAGAGCGTTTAACTCAAACTTCTTTTAACTACTAATTAGGGTAATTATCTCCAATCATTATTTAATCACTAATTAGAGTGATTATCTCAAATCCTAATAATCGTTAATTAGGACGATTATTCTTCTCATTTAATCACTAATGAAAGTGATTATCTTAAACCTTAATAATCGTTAATTAGGACGATTATTCTTTCCATTTAATCACCAATTAGAGTGATCATCTTAAACCTTAATGATCGTTAATTAGGACGATTATTTTTCATATTTAATCACTAATTAGAGTGATTATCTTAAACCTTGAACAATCATCAATTAGGGTGATTCCTTCCTAACCTTCATTGTTAATCACTAATCAAGGTGATTATTTTTCCTCTTAAGTTTAGTCACTAATTAGGGTGATTATCTTAACCTCCATTTTCAATCACTAATTAAGGTGATTATCTTAATCCTTCATATTTAATCACTAATTAAAGTGATTATCATAACCCCATTTTAATCACTAATTGGAGTGATTACCTCATTTTAAATAGATTTGTTTAATTCTAAAGGAGAGTTATTCATAATCTATTCCCTCCTCTTTTTTCCCCAGTGGAATTGGCCATTTAGGGTGAGACATAAGCTCGAACTACGACGGTTTTGATCCATGAGTGGATTCCAATCCCACAATGAGTGGTACGTAGTGCAACTTCAGTGCTCAAACCTACCATGTACAAACGATATATTGGTCCTAAATAAAAATGGTTAATGTGTATATGTGCAAATTATGTGATTTTCTTTCTTTTTAATAGCCATGATTACTTTAAAATGGAAAATAACGCATTTAGTAAGAGCCCGTTCTGTAGAATGGAAGAGGAGACGAGTTCCAGACGTTCGCACCTCTTAACCTAAACCCCGAACCCTATCTCATGGTATGAAAGACCAATTCTCAAAAAAGCCTTATCCATATGAAGTCATCATCGTTTTGAATGATTTTTCTTGAAATTGATTTTAAAATGATTTATTAAATAAATCTGTCCCTATTCATATATTAATAGAGTGGCGACTTCAAATTAAAGTTTTCTAAAACTCATAGTCCAATGAGAGACTTTCGTGGGATTCAGACCGTTTATTAAGACAGTCAAAAATCGGATACCACACCATGCAAAATCATGAAGTGGAAGATAGAAATAAAACCACTCTTAATTTGGTGAGTGGATGGATTTCAAATTAAGAATTTGATTGACGTACTTAAGAACAACATCACTAAAATCATAATCTTGATAGATGGATAACTCGGATTCCTGACGGCCCTGATCTACTGATCGCACAACCAAATTAAAATCTTGGTTTTGGGGAATCAATTGAGGATTTGAAAATCTCAAATTCACATTAGGATCTTGCAATCTCACAATATTAACAACATTGTTACTAGGTAAAATTGAAACCTTCTAATTATTGAACTGGATACGATGCAAAGTCCCACATAATTCTTCCAATTGTGGATCCATTTGCACAATCTCTAGCCAAAGTGAATGACAACAACAAGAAATATGTCAAATGCAATTAAAAAACCACCAACTTTTCTCACGATATTAATCTTCATATAACCCACATCAAGGAAAAAAATCAACATCTTGTTATGAAGAAAGGGTAATTAGTAGTAAGGTCTGCCATAGTTAGAGCTCGACTCTAATATCCAAATCTCCATGAACTTAGTTGGAGGACACTTAGGGCAAGCAACAACATTGCACCTGTTGCCTTGGCAAAATCGTGGACTATTAAGTGCAATAGCAGTTCAGGAAGAACTCCTTGCAGCCGTGGCAACAACAAAACAGAGTGAATATGAGGAGAGAGTGTAGGTGAAAGAGAAGCATCAGTAGAACCAACTATACATAGGAATAACTTGGAGGAAATAATTTAGCTTTTGGAGAGTTTGTTTAATTCAGTAGACCATTTTAAATAGATTTGTTTAATTCTAAAGGAGAGTTATTCATAATCTATTCCCTCCTCTTCTTTCCCCAGTGGAATTGGCCATTTAAGGTGAGACATAAGCTCGAACTACGACGGTTTTGATCCATGAGTGAATTCCAATCCCACAATGAGTAGTTCGTAGTGCAACTTCAGTGCTCAAACCTACCATGTACAAACGATATATTGGTCCTAAATAAAAATGGTTAATGTGTATATGTGCAAATTATGTGATTTTCTTTCTTTTTAATAGCCATGATTACTTTAAAATGGAAAATAACGCATTTAGTAAGAGCCCGTTCTGTAGAACGGAAGTGGAGACGAGTTCCAGACGTTCGCACCTCTTAACCTAAACCCTGAACCCTATCTCATGGTATGAAAGACTAATTCTCAAAAAAAGCCTTATCCATATGAAGTCATCATCGTTTTAAATGATTTTTCTTGAAATTGATGATAAACGATTTATTAAATAAATCTGTCCCCTATTCGGATATTAATAGGGTGGCGACTTCAAATTAAAGTTTTCTAAAACTCATAGTCCAATGAGAGACTTTCGTGGGATTCGAGCCGTTAATTAAGACAGTCAAAAATCGGATACCACAGTCAGCGACTCCACTGGGGAAAGATACTTCCACTAGAAGTATATGAGGTTTAAACTTGAACAATGCGTTATTTTCCATATGTATATATAATAAAAAGTTAATCATGGCTATTCCCAATTTAATTTTTGTATATAGCATGCTTATGTGAAAATTACGTGTGCTTGGTAGTTTATCGATCCATACACGTGCACTCTTTTTAACCATTTTCTTATTAGGTCTGATACCTCTGTCTATTGGCAAGGGTCAGAATTTTAGAATGACAAATTAATGAATTAAGGGCGTAAAACCTGCATCCGCGAGCTACTGCGACCGGCTCTGTCAGGAGCGTCCACCCTCGATGGACACAATGAAAATGACTCGAGGCCACTTTAACATAATCTCTCCCTAAATGAATCACCTTTTAGTTGACTTCTAGGACACAAGGATAAATGCACAAATGTCCTTTATTTATTTCAGTTATTGAATAATGTGAAACAACTTTCAAAAAACTCCTCAATCCGTTTTCAATCGGTCAATATTTCGGTAATCATTAAGTATAGCTGAATTGCTGCTGAAATGATTATTTAAATATTAAGAGTATTCTTGTTTATTTATCACAAGTGTCATGTAAAAAAAATGTGCTCACCCATTTTCAAAACAAAAAAAAAACTCACATTTACTTCATAATTCCTTTTCAAAAACAAAATTGATTTCTAAAAAAAATATTGTTTTGAAAATATAATCCCAAAAAAAAAAATGAAAAATGAAAAAGAGTCGTAATCACGAGTTCAAAACGTGTCATGTAATTAAAACTGTATAGTCTAAAACACGAGAAGTCTAGTCTAAAAAAAATTGACTAAAAAAAAATGTGTCTAATCAAAAGGGATAATCATATTTCAAAAAAAAACAAAAGGAAAAATTCTTCCATTTCCTGCTAAAAACACATATAAAGAAAAATTCATCAGTCATTGACTAACATTGTTGGTGTGTACATTTCAGGTACTTCAAATTAGTCTAATCCTAAGAGGTGGAACGGACGTATTCAAATAGGAGAATACATGGCCTGGCGCCTAGCAAACTGAACTCGAAAAAGGTTGAGAAGAACCCGAGTACTTCACATTAGTCTAATCCTAAGAGGTGGAACAGACGTATTCAAACAGGAGAATACATGGCATGGCGCCCAGTAAACTAAAATCTAAAAAATTTGAGAAGTACCTGAATCATTTAATTGCTTTATGTTGTATTTTGTAGGTAGAGCTACGTGCGGCTTGATCCCCTAAAAAAAAATCTAATGTTGTATGCATCTATCTTAGTTTCTCTACTATGTAATGTACTAAAAGGGGTACGTAGGCAACTCATTTTCCGAGTGCAGCTGCAAAAACAAAAAAAATTATGTTAAATTTCATTTCACATATCAGAACTACGTTGGGCCTGATTCTCCATTCAAAAAAAAAAAAATCAATCATCACCGAAAAAAAACACTTCCCCAAATCCAAATACACTTATGGAGATACGTAGGCAACCTTCGGGTCCGGCCCCTTTTGCATTTAATATTTTCTTTTGTGGTTTCAGCACTTAGAAGCAATCAATAGATGCAAATCACTACAAAGAAGAACGATATACGGGGCATTATAGTTTGCCAAAATGAGGACACAGGCCTCGTTATACCTCTTTTCCCTTATTTCTATAGTAGCAGGAAATGGAAAGATATCATCAAATTGATTTTAAAATGTAAATAAAAGGTCCCAGTCTTTAAAATAAGGGGAATAACAAATCAAATAAACCTAATGAAAAATCCAAAACAAATGATAAAGTTAAGGTTTCACACCTTTTGATAAATGATAACTGAAATGGGGGTTAAAAGAAAAAAAATAATTTTCAAATATATCATTTCTTCATTCCCTGCAAAAAACAAAAAAAGAGAAGAAGAAACAAAGTCTGGACAAACTTCTGTGTTAACTTTTTCATCTCATTTCACAGGAACTCTGCCTGGGCCCGCTCAGGATCTAGGCTAATTCGCCGAATTTCTGACCACAGTGAACGTTCTCTGTCAGTAATATTGTCATCCTTGTCTACACCAGCTGTATTCTCTGCTACACGTCTCAACAACATGTCTGAAATTCCGAACAACGAGCACCAACAGAACTCTACCCCTCCACCTGATCCAATGACTGAGCTCCGAGGACTTGTCCAGGCCATGCTTGACCGACAGGATAATATTGAGTAAACTGTGTTAGGCCTAATGCGCCAAAGCGCCCAGATGCCTCCTCCTCCTCCTTCGGAGTCGGAAGTAGCTTTGCCTTTTCATCTTGAGCCTCTGAACAATGAGAGAGAAATTCCAACTAAACTCGAGGAAGAAGTTGTAACACCCGACCCATCCAGAGCCGAATATATTGTCACCAATGCGCATCTAGGGCCAACAACTGTCCTCAATAACCAACACAAGTTCTTCGGCGCATTTTATCCTCACTTCGTGCACCCCGAGAAACTTCCCATGAGGTAACCCATCCATGGACTACTCCCGACCAAGCACGCTTAACTGTGGAGTAACTAAGGAAATGAGCTCTCTAAAAGAAAGATGCATCTTGTTGGAATGAGTAGCCTGCTAAATCCCTTTAAAGCAATCATGAGGGGTATTACATACACCCCCACTTGAGGACAGCAACGCCCTCGTTGCGCCTGAGGACTCCACATATTCGGCCACAACGACCTGTGGGTCGCCCCAGCATGGAAACTGATCGTCGGAGACTCCAGATATTCGGCCTGACAACCTCTGGGTCGCTCCTTATGACAATGCAGCCCCAGAATCCTCCCCCACTAGGCGCCTGAGGACTCCTAATATTCGGCCCGACGGCCTTAGGGTCGCCCCAACACGCGGTCGCAGGGGTTTCTACGATACCATTTGTAACACCCGCCCATCCAGAGCCGAATATATTGTCACCAATGCGCATCTAGGGCCAACAAGCTGTCCTCAATAACCAACACAAGTTATTCCAGGCGCATTTTGTCCTCACTTCGTGCACCCCGAGAAACTTCCCGGAGAGGTCACCCATCCCCTAGACTACTCCCGCCCAAGTACGCTTAACTGTGGAGTAACTAAGGAAATGAGCTCTCTAAAAGAAAGATGCATCTTGTTGGAATGAGTAGCCTGCTAAATCCCTTTAAAGCAATCATGAGGGGTATTACATAAGTAGTCAAGCTTAAAGAAGTCTTAAAAGGCATGACTAAGGCTGAACCATGGATGGATATTCATGGATTAACTCTTTTCCCAAAGGCACGATTACCCCATGGTTTCAAAATGATTAATTTGACAAGGTTTGATGGGACCGGGAGCCCCACCAATTTCCTGAAAATGTATGTAGGGGCAATGAGTCCTTGGGGAGTGGAAGAATCCTTGATGGCCCAATTATTTCAACAATACTTAGATGGTGCTGCAGCACATTGGTTCCTCAACCTTGAAAATGCAAAGAAATCCACTTGGGCTGACATAGTCAGAGAGTTCTCAAACCAATACAAGTATAATGAAGAAATTGATGTTACTAGAAGGGATCTGGAGACCACTTCTCAAAACCTCAATGAGACATTTTCTTCATTCATCACTCGATGGAGAAACAAGGCTTCCAAAATGATGAGTATGCCTAATGAAGAGGAACAGCTGCAAATGGTTGTGAAAAACCTTCTTCCTGTCTATCAGAAGCATATGGCATACCAGTATTTCCCGACTTTCAAAGCCTTGATTGCTACGGGAACTTTAGTTGAGGATGCTGTGAAAAGGGAAGACATCAAGAAAGATGAACCTATTGGCGGTGCTACTTATAATGCGAAATTTGGGAATAACAAAAGAGCCCCAAACAATGATTCAACAGCTCCTAAGACAACTAATGCGATCCATGCCATTGGTGCATCGTCTGCATTCCAGTTGCGACCACAAAGGAACTTTACTCCTTTGAACATGACTTATTCCCAAGCTCTCTCCAAGTTAAAAAAGGCCAATCCCATTCAACCCTTGAATCCACGCCCACCTCCTAAAAATCCTTACCCTGGTTATGACCCAAATCAAAACTGTGAATATCATCAAAGCCCGGGGCATAATACTGAAAACCGCACGGCTCTAAAGCATCAAATTCAAAACCTTGTGGATGATGAAAAACTTTCTCTGGGACCCATCTCCAATAAACCAAATGACTCTCAGCCTAACATCACAAAAAAAAACCTTCCCAATCATAAACCCTCATTCGCCATTAATGCCATCTCTGCTGCTTCGGACGGATGCGATCCAGTTCAGTTAATCCGCAAGAAAGTTCCTCAAATGTATGAAATGCCGATAGCCGTAGGTTACAAGTGCCTGGTCTATGACTATTCCACTCAAGAAAAAGTCAAAATGATGCCTTGTAAAGACCCCAGCTTCACTCTCAACAAAGATCCATTCTCTGACATGTATGGAACTTTGGACTATGATGGTGCCTTCTTCATTTTGGACTCTGATGCTAATGAAGATGCCTCTTCGGTCTTAACAATTGTGGAGAAGAACACTGGAGGATATTCCACCACTCCAAATACATACCGGCGCCCCATCTGCCTCGATGATCTTAGTGATGAGGAGTATGTGGATATCTCTCATTTGACTAGAGCATGCCGTCACTTTAAACCATCCCATTTGGAGGATAAAAATCCTTTGGAGGTATTGAGAAGGAAAGAAAAGGGCAAAGAGCCAATAATAGAGGAAGGTAACAAGGAAGATGATGTTATCAAGCGCATGAAAGAAGTAAATGCTAATGTTTTTATCTGGAAATTGTTAATGCATTCCCAGCCTCATAGGGCAGCTGTTCTAAAGCATCTTAATGAAACCTCTGTAAGCTCTTCTATAACACCTGACCAGATGGTGGGGCTCATTCATGGGGTAGATCGAACTCTCATGTTCACAGACAATGATCTCCCTGACAATATCAACCACAACAATTAATTACACATCACTATACGCTGTAATGGATGGGAGATACCTAGGGTGTTGATCGACAATGGCTCCGCAATCAATGTTTGCCCTCTGCGCGTGCTAACAAGGCTTGGGTATTCAAAAGAGGATCTGGTACCATCCAACCAGGTGGTCAGAACATACGATAATGCTAAGAGAGAAGTATTGGGTTTGATCAGCCTCCTCATTGAATGTGGTCCCGTGGCAAGGAAGGTGGAATTCATAGTCATTGACATACAAGCCTGTTTTAACTTCTTATTAGGAAGATCATGGCTGCATGAAAATAGGGCAGTAGCCTCTGCTCTACATCAGAAGGTAAAGCTTCTCACTGATCAGGGTGTTGTGACTATTGCTGATGACCCAGAAATTATGACCATCTCCAACGCCGGAAAATCGGTATTGTATCTGAACGAAGTGGAGGGCACTAGGTTGGATGGTTACACCATCCACTGTATTCTAGCAGCACCTGAAAATTCCTGGATGAATGAGGTGCCAGCTGCCACATCAGATGCAAGCTCTGAAGAAATAGAACCAGAGTATAGTGAGGATGATGAGGAAGAAGTGGGAGCTCCAAGCATTGACACTCATGGTACCTCAATTGAAGCACCAGGGGAATCCTGTATCGGCAATCCTCAAGACAATGATGATCATGACTCAAAGAAGAGATCTACGACCGACGATTTTGACCTGGACTTTAATATAGTATGCCCTGTTCGAGAAGTTCACACCGAATCCCTGATTCTCTTTCCAGGATATCAACATGAAGATCACTATCATGAATTACCCCAATTCAGAAAATTTGATGGGAACGGTGATCCTTTTGTCCACTTAGTGGGATTTGTGAATGCTTTGCATCCATGGGGCATACCAGAGGAAGATTACCCCATGCTGTTTGACAAGAGTTTAGAAGGACCAGCTCTGGACTGGTACTATTCTTCAGATTGTGTAGATAGGGCTACTTGGGAAAATGCTAGCCAAGCCTTTGTTAATTGGGCTTTCGAGCATAAACAAACTAATATCAAGAAGTTCAAGCTAGTCACTTTGCGTCAAGGCGACTTGGAAACTTTCTCGCACTTTTGTTCAAGATGCGCTTACATGCGCACCCAGCTTCGTGTCCCTGTTACTGATAGGGAATTCATGCTCATATTGCTGCGAAACCTGAATGATTTCTATTATCGTCACATGGTTACTATTAAATACACCTCCCTCAGCCACATGGAACAACATGGTTTCAACATCGATACTCTGAAATTGCAAGAAAAACGACCTCGGGAAGATCTTGAAATTCCCAATACAAATCCAAGGGTATATGCTGAGATGGATGAACCATTGAGTATGGTGTATGATCGTCTTCGGAAGCAAGGTATACTTCAATTTCCAGCGCATGTGCACTGTTTACCCCTTCCTGGAACATACATGAGCAAATTCTGCTATTATTGTCGTCAATTTGGGCATGAAACTGATCGATGCCATGACCTTTACTACAAAGTGCAAAGCCTGATTGATCGAGGCATCATTAGTCCGACCCACAAAGAAATACCTGCAAAGATGGTGTCATCACGTCCGCGACTGCAATCCCAAGTCGATATCTTTCGCAAACTGGTTGAGCAAGGTAAGATTCATCCACTTCCCAGACGCCCAGGGGCAAGTCCAGTAGGGTCAGATCTTCACAAGTACTGCCAATATCATCAGTTGCATGGTCACGGCACAAACCAATGACATGCTCTCAGCTATCACATCAAGTAAATCACCAACATAACTCTTGTCTACCGCAAAGCTACTTGATCAGCTCACATAAGAAAAATCTTCGGTAAAAGTCATGTAGGGGGTTAGCCCATATAAAAAAAAAAGGAAGGAAAAAAATCTTTCAGCTTGTTAGTATCAGAGAACTACGTGCAGCTTGAATCCCCATTATCACTTACACTTGCACTGCGAGATCACTCTCCCTATGTAACACCTGGGGTATGTAGGTAGCTCAACATGAGTGCAGCTGCTTTATTAAATAAAAAACTTTAGTTCTTTCTAAAATAACGAACTACGCGGAGTCTGATTCCCCATAAAATGCACTTAGAGCAGTGGGGATATGTAGGCAACCTTCGGGTTCGACTCAAATATATTAACCATTGTATTTCTGGCAATGTGATCAGAATTCAAGATGTCAGTCATCACAGGAGCAATTTCAGAGTGCTGAATTGACACATCAAGGGGATACAGGCCCTAATCTCTATATTTTTTGTCTTTGTTCAAATATTAAGCAGGAAATGGAAGAATGAAAAATCTATTTTCAACCCTAAGGACAGTAAAATCATTTAAAAAGGTCAAAATAAAGTCAAAAAACAAAATAATAATAAGTAATAATAAAAAAAGCAAAATTGCGAAGGTGGACCATTCCAGTCAAAATATGGCAAAGTTGTTTTCGAAAATTTTCTTTACTCTGCAATGCATTCTGCAATATGTAGCCTTCTTTTCTTTTAATTCTTTTTCTCTACCTTTAGGTCCAAAAAGAAGAAATTAGTCCCTTCTCTAAGGATGACCAATTACCGTCAGAAAACAAATGCCTCAGCCCTACCCACGAATGCGGTCAAAGAACTTGTGGGGATTGCTATGCAACCTCTGTCCAAAGGATTTCAAATTATGATGAAGATGGGTTATACTCAAGGAGTCGGATTAGGGCATGATGGTAGGGGAATGAAGCAACCAATTCCCGTAGTAGACAAGCAGAACCGACATGGATTAGGATATGATCCGAGCAGCACTTCTCAGAACACCAAAAAACCTTCTTCTACCCTCAATGGTCAGTTCATCCTGCAAGGAGATACTGAGCCATACTATGAGTTTCCAGATTCTTGGCTTAGTAGGAAAGAACAGAGGATTTTACCGAGATTAGAGATATTCTTCAATGAAGCTAGGAATTTGGACCTAATCAAAAGTTGGTTTGTCCAAGCACAAAACATGAAAAAAGAAAATGACTGGTGGATAATCTGGAACATGGAGTCCTTAAGAAGCTTTTCGCTTCTGAGTCCTCTATGGAAGGGGATTTTGACCCGGTGTCTTTGATGATGCCTTTTGGCGAAAGCATTGAATATAAGTGGAGTATTGAGTGTCAGGCAAAAGACGGGCCTATAGAACTTAAAATGTTTTTAGGAAACCATCCTCCACATCCATCTCATGAAAATACCTTGTCACCTCCTTCTGATGGATATCATACCGATAGCTCATCTTCCAGCCAATCTACCTTGCATACCCAGTCAGAAGACTCTGATAGTGAGGAAATTGAATATGAACCTTTATCTAAATACATTTGCATGCAAGATGTTATTTCTGACAGTGAATTTAATAATGATGAATCACTTGATACAACTGAAACATACATAAAACCCATGGAAGAATCCATTGTAATTAATATTGGTACAGAAAATGCTGTAAAAGAAGTCAAAATAGGATCTTCAAAATAGGAGGTTTATGTAGATGACATGATTGTGAAAAGTGAAGATCGTGAGGGGCATATTCCTGCGTTAAGGTCCTTCTTTGAAAGAATCAGGAAATACAATTTAAGGCTGAACCCTCAAAAATGTGTATTTGGCGTCACTTCGGGGAAATTATTGGGATTCATTGTCAGTCAAGACGGCATCAAAGTGGACTCTGAAAAGGTAAAAGCTATTCAAGGGCTACCTCCTCCAAAAACAGAAAAAGAAGTAAGAGGGTTTCTCGGCAGAATTCAATACATCAGCAGATTCATCTCACAACTCACTATGAGATGTGAACCCATATTTAAGCTGCTCAGAAAAGGGGCATCCCATGAGTGGAATGAAGAATGTCAGGAAGCTTTTGATTCTATGAAAGAATACCTTTCAAATCCACCTGTTCTAATGCCACCTAGACCAGGAGAACCTCTGATTCTGTACCTCATTATCACATAAACAGCTATGGGAGCTCTCTTAGCCCAATATCAAGAGGGAACAAAGAAAGAGGTTGCCATATACTATCTCAGCAAGAAATTTCTTGAGTATGAGACAAGATATACCCCACTAGAAAAAGCATGTATCTCCTTGGTCTATGCCACGAAGAAGTTGAGGCATCACCTTCAAGCTCATACTACCTATCTGATCTCAATACTGGATCCAATCAAGTATCTGTTTGAAAAACCCATTCTTAGTGAAAGATTGGCAAGATGGCATGCTATGCTTTCTGAGTTTGATATTCAATGTGTCAGCCAGAAATCTATTAAAGGACGAGCCATATCTGAAGCCCTAGCAGAAGGACCAGTGTCAGGAGATGAGTATGATGATGCATTCCCTGATGAGTACTTATGCTTTATTGACAATCCACAATGGTGCATGTACTTTGATGGAGCTTCTAATAGGAGAGGTAATGGAGCAGGTGTTTTGTTAGTAGATCCTGATGGAGTCCATATTCCATTTGCTGTCAAGCTGGATTTCCCAACAACAAACAATACAACCGAGTATGAAGCCTGTATATATGGAGTAAAGACCGCCTTGGTAGCAGGGGCGAGATATCTCACTGTGTATGGAGATTCTCATCATATCTCAAACAATAGGAATTTGGAGGGTTAGAGATGAGAGACTTCAGCTCTACACTGAGTACCTTCAAGAATTGATCCCTTATTTAGATGACATCAGCTTCAAACATCTTCCTCGAGAACAAAATAGTTTCACCGATGCTTTAGCCAATCTCGCTGTTAATTTAACATGGGAAAATGGTACAAAGATCCAGTCAGTTTTAATTGAAGAAAGGAAGAGGCCCACCGTGACGGTAGCACAAATTGTCTCCGCACTGGTTCAACAAGATGATGATGATGATGATGTCTGGTACAAAGATATCAAAAATTTTCTGGAAACAATGCAATATCCAGAGGGAAGTGGCAAGAAGGACCGCATAGCCATCATAAGGCTAGCTGCTCATTTTCTTATACTTAAAGACAGACTGTATCACAAAGGGTTTGATGGTACTCTGCAACTCTGCGTAAATGACGGCGAAAAATAAGTCATCATGGAAGAGGTTCATGAAGGGGAATGTGGACCCCATATGAATGGAAGAATGCTGGCTCGTAAAATTTTGCGAGCAGGTTTCTATTGGAGCACTCTAGAAGGTGATTGCATCAGCTTTGTCCGCACTACCGCAAGGTGTCGTCGATATTTGCTAACCTCAATCATATGCCACCTGTGTCATTACATAATATGACTTCTCCTTGGCCGTTTTAAAGTTGGGGCATAGACATAATTGGACAACTTCATCCAAAGGCTTCAAATGGGCATCAGTATATTCTTGTAGCAATCGATTACTTTTCGAAGTGGGCTGAAGCTGCATCATTTTCGAAGCTAGGAGCAAAGCAAGTCTCGAAATTTGTGATTAGCAACATCATCTGTCGGTATGGCATACCTTTTGAAATCATCTCTGATAATGGATCACAATTTGAGGGTCATTTGAAGACTACTCTTGCGAAATATGCAATCAAGCATCATCAGTCCTCACCTTATCGTCCCCAAACAAATGGAGCGGTAGAAGCAGCCAATAAGACAATCAAAACTATTGTTGCCAAGATGACTGAAAAGACAAGGGAATGGCATGACAAACTACCATATGCCCTTTCGGGATATAGGATATCAATTAGGACTCCAACAGGAACAACCCCGTATTCTTTGGTTTACGGGATGGAGCCAATCCTACCAGTTGAGGTGGAGATACAATCTCTCAGGGTCATAGAAGAAAGTGAAATCTCGGAAGACCAGTGGCACAAAACTCGTTATGATGAGCTTGCATTCGCAGATGAGCGCCGACTACAAGCATTGCATAACATACAACTCTATCAACGGAGAATTGCTCGTGCATTTAACAAAAGGGTTCGAGATAGAGGCATTCAAGAAGGTGATCTAGTTTTAAAAGAAAATAGAGTTCCGTTGCATGATCCTCGAGGAAAATTCAAGCCTAACTGGTCTGGACCATTCCTGGTCAAGCATGTCACCACGGCTGGAGCAGTGAAGCTAATGGATTTTGATGGAAATGAGTTCACCCATTTCACTAATCTTGATCAGTTGAAGAAATACTACGCTTAGGCATCAGAGTAATTGTAATTGTCATGATCAAGTAACCAAGCAGTTTGTGGGTTTTGTATCCTATCTGGTTATTCTTAATAAACATACCATGAGTTTTTAAGATATTCATATGATGTATGCAAAAAAAAAAAGAAAAACAAAAAAAAGAAAAACAAAAAAAAAAAGAAAAAAAAGAAACGAAAAAAACGAAAAAACGAAAAAGAAGAAAAACGAAAAAAAGAAAAAAAAGGAAAAAGGAAAAATGATGAAACATGTCTTTAATTGTTAAGGTTTATGTGTTATGCTTTTATGTGTCATATGATTAGTTAATTATGATTTGCATGTCATATTTAATGTTAAAGTGTGCATGTGTTTAGAATTGTGTTCACATTGAATTTCTCACTAACAGATTTTTTATTCATCCCAACTGGGGTACTTCATTTCATACATAAAAAGACATAAAGCCTTCATTTCCTAAAAACTTAAATAAAAATATAAAAAAAAAAACAACATAGAAAATAAACATGACAATTCTCTCAAACCCTTCTCCTCTTTATAGTAGACCCGTCTGAATCTTTGTCTTGACCAATATCTGCTAGAAGCCATTGAAGGTAATATTCATCAATCAGTGGAAAGGAAGGTTCCGGTAGCGCTGATATAATTTTAGCCCCCTGCCATATAGTAGGCATTCTCTGTATATACCACTCATATCAGCCTCATAAGTGGTACAAGATGGAAGAACCTAGAGGGCAGAAATGTGCTCTTGCTTCCAACCAATTTGCCTTAGACATCTCCACGGAAGGTAGAAAGTGACTTGGCAAAGCCCGGGTAATTGTACACCTCTGCGACCAGAATTGCAATATACAATTGCACTAATACCAAGGTGGCTTGTGACCCACTTTATGTCTTGATATAAGAAAAAATCCTCCCACCCACCATTTTTGCTAAGTTGATAGAAGAAAGGAAGAAGGCCTCTCTCCCGGACATGACTAGTCTTGTAAGTAAGACTCTTGTGGGGTTTCATGAGAGAAAATTTTTCTAATAGCCATAAATGAAGGGCTAATGGACATCCCTTCACAAAACCTTGAGGGTTTCTTTTAAGTTCATCTAAGCCAAGGAACATTTCCCCCAAAATAAGTGGTCCAAGACGACCCCCGCTAACAATTTGAGGAATAAGTGAAAGACATCGAACATGGCATGCATTTAAAGACCATTTAGTGAGGGTACTTTCCAAAATCATAAGAATGCAAGCATTTTCTCTAGCAATCCTAGAGTTGGCATTGTTAGAGAATTGCCAAGTGCCAAATTGAAAAGTCAACAATAAGTTGAGAAGAAATACCTCACCATATTGTAGGTAGTTGTCATGAAGATTTTCGGGAAGATATAAGATCGTTGATAAATCTCCCGAGATCCTTGTAGGAGATCTATGTGTAATAACTGGACCATTGGATGGTAAGCCTAGCAAACCTTCGTACTCTTCAACAAGAGGCACAATCTCCCGGTCTCCAAAGCGGAAGACATGGCGAGTTTCATCTGTCGTAACAAATAGAAAGTGAAAGCAAAGGCATAAGCACCTTAGTGAAGCGGGAAGAGGAAACGGATTGCCTTGGTTGCTCCAAGTTTCTTGTGATCCCTGAGAGTTGTTTTTTCTCCCAACTCTGCATTTCACTAACTTCTTCATAAGTAAGAACCATTTTTGTGAAAGGAAAATTTAGAGAAAAGATTGGAGTAGTGGAAGTGGTGCATTTGGAAATGAAGAACCATGCCCCTTTTATAGATGGAAAAGATGATCATCCATGATTTATGCTATGGATAATGAGTTTGAGTATTGTCCATAGGATAATAAGGAGCATCCTTCACCATGGCTAATGACCAAGCATTTGTGGTATGGCAATTTTTTTTGCTAAAACCGAACATAAAAAAAACTGTGTCAATGATGAATCAAGAACATTGATACAATCCCTTTTCCTAATGATCATTCAAAATAATGACCTTGATCAATCTATTTTATATAGTGATCATCATTTTCCGATAAAGCAAATAAGCATGATGCATAAAAAAAATTTCTGAAAGATTTCGGAAAAAACAGATAAAATTTTGCCATATGAGGTTTGGTCCACCATAGAGGGTAATAATCTTTGGTCAGCCCTTTAAGGTGACATGACTTAACAATGCATCACTCTAAGGTGACATGACCTGACAATGTCCTAATTTAAGGTGACATGATAACACATGGAGTCATAAAAAGTAAGTAATGGTGACTTGACAACTTGTTTGTCATCAAGGCCATGAAAAACTGTAAAAACTGGAGTCGACCTGTTAATTGTCGGAATTTCTCGCATTACCAAAAGACAAATTCAGAAGACTAAAAAAAAGAGACGATGATGAAATCACATTTTCAATTCTAGAAAGTTAATTGGGATTTTCTATTTAAGACGATATTAAAGTCGCATTCAAAACTTTTAAAAAATTAATTATTGGGATTTTCTACTTAAGACGACAATAAAGTCGCATTTTCAAAATTAAGAAAATTAATTGGGATTTTCTACTTAAGACGACGATAAAGTCGCATTTTCAAGATTTAGAAAATTAATTGGGATTTTCTACGACAATAAAGTCGCATTTTCAATTTTAGAAGATTAATTGGGATATTCTATCCAAGACGACAATAAAGTCGCATTCTCAATTTTAGGAAATTAATTGGGGTTTTCTATTTTAAGACGACGTCAAAGTCGCATCTCCTATTTTAGAAAATTAACTGGGATTTTCTACTTAAAGCGGCAACAGAAGTCGCAAATCATGTTTTCGAAATAACACTGATGATAACTATTTTCTACGGAGAATATGTTATCTCAAAAGAAATTTTCTGTCAAAATTTTGTGTCTTTTCAAACATTGGACATCATTTTCTCCGAAATTTGACCAATGTGGGGCATTCTGTAGACACCAAATTTTGAACCCCTTTTTCGGATAAATAAAGGTTTTGAAAAATAAAAATAACAAAATCATCATGCAGCGTGGAGCGTGCACCTCGGAGCACGATTTTCATTCCGTCGCACGATTTTCCATTTTTACGTATTAATCATACAGTTTCGGCTTAGAAGTACTATTTTCGTGAGTCGTAGTCAATACTACCACCACCGTTTTAATAAAATGATTCGTAGTATAATCATGCTCGTCTTCATTAATTTGACGAGTTTTCATTAATTATCTTACGTTAGTCTTTCGGAAAAATGAAAAACGAGTCGCGATTAGGCGTCGGGATTTTAGTCGTATCCCAAAACCGACATTAATCAGTTTTCTTGATGGTCAAGTCATTGTTCATTGGATAAAGAATAAGAATATATTCTTTGTCCACTAAACACATCCTTTATCCATTAGTTAGAGAATAAGAATCATGAAAAGATGTGAGAATAAGAATCAAATCCCATGTGTAAGAGGGGGAAATCCGAATTTTTTCCGGAAAGGTCAGGTGTGCGCCAAGCACACAATCATGCGCCAGACGCATGATTGTGCGCCTAGCGCACAAGCTAGCCCTGCGCCAGACGCAGGACCTTGCGCCTAGCGCAGCTTCCTGCGCTAGGCGCAGCATTCTGGTCAGTTTCGTTTGCACGATTTTCAATGCATTTTTTTTGGATATTAAGATGTTTTAGGAAGAATATTTTCTGAAAATCTGATCTTGCCTCATTAATGAGCAAATCTATAAAAGAATAAGAATATTTATGTTTCCAAAGAGATTTGATGATGTCATTAGGGTGAGGTCATTTGAGTGATGGTATTAGGGTAATTAGGGATGAAGAAAATCAGATTTTTTGGATGAAAAATCTGATTTTCTACCTCTTTAAAACCCTAGTTCACTTCCCTCATTTCTCTATAAATACCCTCCAAAATTCACTTCAAAACCAAGTTGAAAAAAACACAATTCAACTTCACAACTTGTCTCTCTAATACTCTTCTCCTCTTTAATCTTTTCATCTAAGCAAAAGTCTTAATAAGTAAGTAAAAGAAGTTCATCAAAAGAAGAAAAAACACAAAAAGAGTTTAAGTTAGCACACTACAAAAAAATCACTCTATAGCGACGGACATAATCCGTCTCTAAATCGTCAAAATCCGTCGCTATATGTACTCAGAGACGGATTTAGAGACGGATTATGTCCGTTACTAAAGTCCTCGTCGCTAAACGAACTTAGAGACAGAATCCCAAATATCCGTCTCTAATTTAGCGACGGAATAATATCCGGTTCTAATTCCGTAGCAAAAAATTAGAGACGGATTTCAAAATCCGTCTCTGAGTTTAGGGACGGATTTCAAAAATCCGTCTCTCATTTTAGAGACGGATTTCCAAAATCCGTCTCTAATTTTAGAGACGAAATTCAAAAATCCGTCTCTAATTTTAGAGACGGATTTTTGAAATCCGTCTCTAAGTTTAGGAATGGTTTTTTTAAAATCACCTATTGTTAGTTGTTCGGTTCAACCCGGTCCCATTACCGGTTCACAATCTCACTCGGTTCGGAACCTCGCTCTGGTCAACCCGGTTTGGCTTTGTAGGCAAGGCTCTTGGAAGCAGTGGAAATGGGTAAGGGGAATCCCCATTCTCAAGAACTGCAGTTGGTAGGAATCGAACCTGTAACCTCTAAGTCACAAGGATAAACTCATACCAACTACACCAAGTACTACTTGTTTACTTTTACGTGTGGGATTGATAATAATTGAAAGAAATATTAGAAACAGATCTTAAAAATCCGTCTCTAATTTAGAGACAAATTTGAATTTCCGTCTCTAATTTAGAGACGGATTTGAATTTCCGTCTCTAAAGTGCATTATAAAAAATATCTACTTGTCTAAATTAGAGACGGATTTTCAAATCCATCTCTAATTTAGAGACGGAAATGAAAATCCATCTCTAATTTAGAGACGGATTTGAATTTCCGTCTCTAATTTAGAGACGAATTTGAATTTTCGTCTCTAATTTAGAGACGGATTTGAAAGTGCATTTTAAAACATATCTACTTGACTAACTTAGGGACGGAATTTGAAAATCCGTCCCTAAATTAGAGACGGATTTTGAAAATCCGTCCCTAAATTAGAGACGAAATTTGAAAATCCGTCTCTAATTTAGAGACGGAATTTTAAAGATCCGTCTCTAATTTAGAGACGGAATTTCAAAATCCGTCTCTAATTTAGAGACGGAATTTCAAAATCCGTCTCTAATTTAGAGATGGAATGTCAAAATCCGTCTCTAAATTAGATCTAAATATTTGACAAAGTCTGGAAAAATTGGTAAAACACACCCGAAACGGATTTTATAATTCCGTCTCTAACTTAGGGACGGATTTTAAAATCCGTCCCTATATTTTTTTAGAAACGGATTATTAATTTTCCGTCTCTAAATTAGAAACGGATACAAATCCGTTTCTAAAACTCCGTCGCTATACGAGCGTTTTTTTGTAGTGGCAATTAAGAAGATCTAGAAACTCACTTAGAAATTAAGAAAATCACAAAAAAAAGGTAGAAAAATTTGCAAAAAGAAAGTGCATCATTGAGCTAGCAAGGTAAAGTTGAAGTTCTTGTTATTTTGATTATCTTCTTAATCATCTACTAACTTCTTCCTTGTTTTCTTCTTATCATTTTTTTAATTTTTGGAGTGATTTGGGTATGTGGAAGTCCTAATAGGTTCCCAACCTTAAATCACCCCACCTAGAATAGAATAGTCACCTCTAATGGGGTGACTCTTAGGAAACAATGTAATTATGTGATTCTCCTTAATCAAGTTGTTATTCATCACAAAAAAATAATTTCATAAAAAAATTCAAGATAGTTGTGCATAAACATCTCCATAAAAAAAGAAAATGTGATGCTGTAATTATAATCAGTTTTAATTTCATAATTCATTTTATTTTTCGTCTGTATTATCAGAATAGTTTGTAGGATTTAATATTTTTCCTATGAATTCAAAGATGTTTCCAGCAACTGGGCTTTGTAATTTCTAAAAAAGGAATTTTTTGTAAATAACTAAAAATCATACAACTTTATTGTACAAAACTGATTTTGTTCAGTACCACCTATGCTTGTTCTGTCAATAAAGTTAAAAATAAAATCCTTTAGATAAAACTAAAAACATTAAGTTTGAAGAAAACATCAGTAGCTTTTCAAAAATATAAAAATCATGTTCATATGAATTTTATATCATTTTTACAAACTCATTCATGTAAATCACTAAATTCCAGAAAATTGATTTTCCTTTCGGTTAAGGAAATAAATAAATAAAAAGGTCTTAAAAGTTTCCAATTCAAGTGAAAATTTCCAGTCTAGTTCTTCAAAGTGTCTAAAATGTTCATACTAAAATTCACTTCAAAATGAGTTCAATAAGTTATATCTAAAAGAACAATTTGAATAAAGGTCCTGTTTTGACCAGTTTGAGTATTAAATTCACCATAATTTAAGTGGTCACTAAAAACTTGTTAAATTTTGATACAACATAAAGAACTCACTGATCTATCATAGATTTATCAAACACTCAGTTTAACACTTTGTATAGAAAGTTATGATTTTTGTAAGTCAGTATAAGAACAAAAAGGCAATCTGGAAAATAAAATAAAGTAATTAACTCAACTTTCATATAAAAAAAATGTTTTCTTCATACGAAAATGTGAATAAAAAAAACACGAAATCTTAAAATGACTCATTTTATTATATAAATAAAAATCAATAAAAATTGTCATAAAAATCAAAATCAACGAAGTTAATTAATCTTTAACTTTCACAAATTCACAAATAAACATGAATTCCAAAGCCCATTCAAGGAGGTGAAGATCAAGGAGCATCATGGTGAAGACCAAGATTGAAGATTTGTATAGATCATAGATTTTGTACATATTGTTGTAATAATAGTTTCTTTGTAAATAATTGTTGCATCATTCAATTAATAAGAAAAACATGGAGATGTTTATGCATAATTTTCATAAATAATTCCACAACTCTTTTAATAAAATGAGCAACCAATGTTACAAATATTGCATGTTGGGCCAATATATCATAGTATATGAATCAAATGACCCAGTCTCAATTAAGAGGAAAAATTGCGAATCTAACTAAGTTAAATTGTATGATGATCCATCTTACATTTTAAAAATGTGTTCTCCATATTCAAATGGATTAATCATATAATTTGACATAATTAGATTGGTAATTATGATCTCCGAATTGATTTTAGGCCGTTTCACGTGTCTCGCTTTAAATGACCAAATTCCAATTAGCCAAACACAAATCTCCAAATTCAATATCAAATTGATCATTTCTCTCTAAATGACTTTATAATCTTCAATAAAGATTATTTCTCAAAAGCCTTCAATTAGGAAGCAAACCTTCTTAGACCTCTCGAAAATCATAAACGTGATCACTATTAAGGTGGTTATTTCAATCCTCGATTAATCGCTAATTAGAGCGTTTAACTCAAACTTCTTTTAATTACTAATTAGGGTAATTATCTCCAATCATTATTTAATCACTAATTAGAGTGATTATCTCAAATCCTAATAATCGTTAATTAGGACGATTATTCTTCTCATTTAATCACTAATGAAAGTGATTATCTTAAACCTTAATAATCGTTAATTAGGACGATTATTCTTTCCATTTAATCACCAATTAGAGTGATCATCTTAAACCTTAATGATCGTTAATTAGGACGATTATTTTTCATATTTAATCACTAATTAGAGTGATTATCTTAAACCTTGAACAATCATCAATTAGGGTGATTACTTCCTAACCTTCATTGTTAATCACTAATCAAGGTGATTATTTTTCCTCTTAAGTTTAGTCACTAATTAGGGTGATTATCTTAACCTCCATTTTCAATCACTAATTAAGGTGATTATCTTAATCCTTCATATTTAATCACTAATTAAAGTGATTATCATAACCCCATTTTAATCACTAATTGGAGTGATTACCTCATTTTAAATAGATTTGTTTAATTCTAAAGGAGAGTTATTCATAATCTATTCCCTCCTCTTCTTTCCCCAGTGGAATTGGCCATTTAAGGTGAGACATAAGCTCGAACTACGACGGTTTTGATCCATGAGTGAATTCCAATCCCACAATGAGTAGTACGTAGTGCAACTTCAGTGCTCAAACCTACCATGTACAAACGATATATTGGTCCTAAATAAAAATGGTTAATGTGTATATGTGCAAATTATGTGATTTTCTTTCTTTTTAATAGCCATGATTACTTTAAAATGGAAAATAACGCATTTAGTAAGAGCCCGTTCTGTAGAATGGAAGAGGAGACGAGTTCCAGACGTTCGCACCTCTTAACCTAAACCCCGAACCCTATCTCATGGTATGAAAGACCAATTCTCAAAAAAGCCTTATCCATATGAAGTCATCATCGTTTTGAATGATTTTTCTTGAAATTGATTTTAAAATGATTTATTAAATAAATCTGTCCCTATTCATATATTAATAGAGTGGCGACTTCAAATTAAAGTTTTCTAAAACTCATAGTCCAATGAGAGACTTTCGTGGGATTCAGACCGTTTATTAAGACAGTCAAAAATCGGATACCACACCATGCAAAATCATGAAGTGGAAGATAGAAATAAAACCACTCTTAATTTGGTGAGTGGATGGATTTCAAATTAAGAATTTGATTGACGTACTTAAGAACAACATCACTAAAATCATAATCTTGATAGATGGATAACTCGGATTCCTGACGGCCCTGATCTACTGATCGCACAACCAAATTAAAATCTTGGTTTTGGGGAATCAATTGAGGATTTGAAAATCTCAAACTCACATTAGGATCTTGCAATCTCACAATATTAACAACATTGTTACTAGGTAAAATTGAAACCTTCTAATTATTGAACTGGATACGATGCAAAGTCCCACATAATTCTTCCAATTGTGGATCCATTTGCACAATCTCTAGCCAAAGTGAATGACAACAACAAGAAATATGTCAAATGCAATTAAAAAACCACCAACTTTTCTCACGATATTAATCTTCATATAACCCACATCAAGGAAAAAAATCAACATCTTGTTATGAAGAAAGGGTAATTAGTAGTAAGGTCTGCCATAGTTAGAGCTCGACTCTAATATCCAAATCTCCATGAACTTAGTTGGAGGACACTTAGGGCAAGCAACAACATTGCACCTGTTGCCTTGGCAAAATCGTGGACTATTAAGTGCAATAGCAGTTCAGGAAGAACTCCTTGCAGCCGTGGCAACAACAAAACAGAGTGAATATGAGGAGAGAGTGTAGGTGAAAGAGAAGCATCAGTAGAACCAACTATACATAGGAATAACTTGGAGGAAATAATTTAGCTTTTGGAGGGAAGAACACATTTGAAAGGAATGGGGTGTTCAATTTGGGAGGGAAGTTAGTTTTTAAGTTAAACTAAGCTAACTTAACGTTTGCTAACACTTTATCAATAGTAGAGTTACTGTAGCAATTAGGGTATAATTATAGTGGAATCTGTTGAACAATTCTTAAAATCTGGGTACCAAATGGAATTTGCAAAAAGTGAGTGGTATCAAATGGAATTTCCCTACATTTTATATTAGAGTATATATGATATTAAAATATATGCACAAAAAAATAGAAAATATATATGTACATTAAGTAAAACATAATAGTATAACTTAAATAACGGTTAATGCTTAACCGAAAAATCGTACCGAAAAATGGTTAAACGCTTAGGCGGTAACCGGTCTAGACGGTTACGGTTCGTTAAAAGAGCGAACAGAAACTTCCAATTACCGAACCAAAATATTGTTTCGGAACGGTTAACCACCCATGAACACCCTACTTGTCACCTTGCCATAAAAGTGGATGATATTTCGGTGCAAAACAGGTTGCTAAAAATGCTAACTACGAGGTCCCCTAAACAATCAAAACTCATGGAACATTGTGCCCACATCCCACATTTCCTGCTCATCACTGACCCCAAAACCGTGTTTCATAATTCACTCTTTCATTCACTCTCACTCACACTGCCCACCCATTTTTGACCCAACCCAACTAAAGTACGAGAAACATCATAGATTAGGCAAACTTCTATTCTACCATCATTAGTCCAAACAGTTCAAAAGATTTCCGGCGAGATGGGATGTTTTGCAACCGCAGCAGGTGGTTTTTTGGTGGTTTTAATGGTAGTAGGAGTGGTGGGAGGACAACCAATAAAACCGGCGTGCAAATTTCCTGCGATGTATAATTTTGGGGACTCAAATTCGGATACTGGTGGTATTTCTGCAGCTTTCCAGCCCATTTCTTGGCCTTATGGCCAGACTTTCTTTAACAAGCCCGTCGGTCGCGATTCTGATGGCCGCCTTCTCATTGACTTCATTGGTATCTTCTTTTCTCTTATTTCACTTTTTATTCATAATATCAAGTGCTGCTCTGCTTTTGTGTAATAAGTATTCGGGTGGGATCCTCGACACTCAAACATGGGTGGGAATTGGGATACTTGGACACTTCATTTTGGGCCAAAAAGTTACAAAAGTTTAATAAAGTAGCAAATCAGACACTTGGGCACGTACCTGAGTCTGGGCAACCTAGCTTACTTGTTAGCAGTTTTATCTTATATGTAATACTTCAGCTGATATTTAATGAAGATTGCAAGAATAGTGATTTGATTAAGCTGTTTTGGAAGGCTAATTCTGGCTGTAACTTCAACAAGTAGTAATGTGCGCTTATAATACTACCTCTGTTTCCCTTTGAGTACTTTGACCTTGAAGTCCTGTTGGTGTAAACATCGAATTATCCATATATTCCAACAAAGCGCAAAGGCTAAAAAGAAACGGAGGGAGTATTATGATTTCACAGATATAAGGTAGTAAATTTAGAATACTATGATATGTACTCTTATATCCGGTGCTAGTGGAAATTTTTAGATGTTTGGGGTCTTTGGGGGTAATAGTAAGGTTAAATGGGAACATTTTCCTGTTTCAGTGCCGAATGTTTGAGGGGGAGAAACTTCTACTTTATAGCTGTGATAGTAGTCATAATTACATTTTTGAGTACTTTTTGGTTCAATTTATTTTACCAACTTCTTAAAATACAAACAATGATACCCTATTCGCTGCATATTTTGGTTGCAAATCAGGTAATCCCTAGTTTCCGCGGTAATTGGGAGTATATGACGGAGTATAACCGTTCTAGAGGATTTCATCCCCAATCTTTATGATAAGTTTTGACACTTCACTTCTTAGTTCTAAGATTTAACTAGTGCTGCTCTTCATAATCAACAGCATACCTCAGTTTGAGTGACCGTCAGAGATGTGATTTTCTTTGTGCAGCGGAGCAAGTAGAATTACCATACTTGAGTGCATACTTGAACTCAATTGGTGCAAATTTCAGCCACGGTGCTAATTTTGCTACTGGAGGATCAACCATCCGTAGGCAAAATGAAACAATATTTCAGTATGGAATTAGCCCTTTCTCACTCGATGTCCAAATCTGGCATCATGATCAGTTCAAGTCTAGAACCAAGGATCTCTATAATCAAGGTAAAAATCCATTTCCATTATAATATGCCCTACCATTTTTTCATACTTGGATTATGGGATGAATAAGAATGCCTGAATACATGAATGTTGTTTATTGAACTACTTGTTGAAATTCAGTTAAGAGTCCCTTTGAGAGAAGTTTGCTTCCAAGACCTGTGGACTTCGCAAAGGCTCTTTACACATTTGACATTGGCCAAAATGATCTCTCTGTTGCCTTCCGTACAATGAACGATGAACAACTTCGTGCCACGATCCCTAACATCATTTCCCAGTTGTCAACAGCAGTTCAAGTAAGTTTCTAGCATTAAAACACCAATCTTGACAAGTATTGTAACTTTTCCAGTGTAGTAGTAGTAGTGTGTCTTAATGCTTTTTCTTACCAAGTTTATGTACGTTTTTAAATGTGTGACAGCATTTATATGAACAAGGAGCAAGGTCATTCTGGATACATAACACTGGTCCAATTGGTTGTTTGCCCGTCTCACTGTTTTACATCACGAATCCGAAGCCGGGATTTCTTGATGAATATGGTTGCATAAAGGGACAAAATGATATGGCTATTGAGTTCAATAAGCAGCTCAAGGTTGCTGTTATACAACTCAGGACAAAACTCCCAGAGGCTGCTCTTACATATGTGGATCTTTATTCTGCCAAGTATGGATTAATAAGCAAAACAAAGAGCCAAGGTAATCAGATCACAGAATTTGAGATTAATATTTTGAAGTATATCCTTGAACATCATGATTTGTTTGATTCAAAGAAGTAAATTGTTCATTTTGTCTTCTTGGAACCAGGATGGGCAGACCCAATGAAGGTGTGCTGTGGATACCATGAGAAGGATGGCCATGTATGGTGTGGGCAAAAGGGTGTAACGACGAATGGTACGACAGTGCTTGGTGCAGCCTGCAAGAACCCAGAATTACATGTGAGTTGGGATGGTGTGCATCACACTGAAGGTGCAAATCATTGGTTCGCTAAGCACATACTTAATGGCTCACTCTCTGATCCACCAATTCCCATCTCTCATGCTTGTTATAGGAATTAAGGCTGTTACATAGCCTATAGGAATAATAAAGACTTTTAATCGCCGTAGAAGTAGAGGCAATTTTTTCTTTGGCGATTGAGATTAGTGATATTTTGTTATATGCATGAAGAAGTTATACCAGAAAAGGAACAAGGTTTAGAAAATCAGACTTGGTTCTGTTCTTCTGTTTAACTCATGGGGAATTGGCTCTAGTGCATTGGTGCCAAAATCATATATATGGCCATCCTTCTCATATTAGGATCATATATATATATATGGAAAGTTATATATATATATAATTATATATATAGTGTGTGTGTGTGGGGAAAGTATTCTACATTCAACAAGTGATCAGAATAAGAATGCACTTTTGCTAAAATCATTTTGGTGCTGTATCACATATATATGGAAATTATCCTCTAATCCATCCTGCTTAAGTGGTAGGAATCATATATATATATGGAAAGTTATTCTATAATCTCAGTCTGCATCATCTGATGTCCCGTAATTTTTTGTTGCGCCACATCATTATGGTTTCTTTGTTCTTTCACTTTGATCGGATGTCCTAGCAGAGTAACAATATACAAAATTAGCTAACAATCTCTAACATGACATGACAATACGACCAAAATGGACATAACACAAATATAAAGTTATTGAGAGAAATCCGACCTAGACATGACACGAACACAAAGGAACTCGAACCCGGCCAAAGTTGGTCAAGTTGTCATATTATGCAATTATCTCATGTTTTATATGGATTTTAATATATTTGTGAACAACTCGAAATTGACACGAGAATAAAAATGATTAATGAGGGCTTGTTATTACATCTACAATGCTATTTCTCTGTAAAAGGAATATCGTAGAAGAAGCACAAAACGTGATCTACTGTTTCAAAATTCTACATCCAGACATGTTCACGTATCTAATGGTTTGTCTTAGCATGTACTCTTCATCAGGAATAATTTGAAAAAGAAAAAGTCTTTATTCAGCAGTTGATGCGATTACAATATTTCAGGCCACATTTTTCTGATCGTCCTGCTCTTCCTGGTTCAATTTCTGCAAAAAATGAATCGGTCAATGACGGTCTACAATGTATCCAAATTCAGAAGTTACAATCATGGAGTAAATTATAATTATATCATCATAAAACATCAAGAGCAGAATGCATGAAATATTAGCTAATCTGCAGGACAAATAACATAATTTGTTAAAAGATACTGCAAACTGAATACATGAACCAACAGACAGCACTAGGAAGATGAATTTGACATGTGATGCTTGAGGATTACAAGGAGGAATACAAATCTAAAACTAGAAGCATGCCATGAGCTGTAGACATATTCAGATCTCAGATAAAATTGGTAAACTAAATGACTAGAAAAGCTGTCACCTTTCCTGGTATAGTAATGGTTTCTGATATGTTCTTGATATGATACTATTTAAATTAAGTGGTGAGGGAGAGGATAGAGATGACCTATGTATTCCCTAATATGTCACTATTTAAAGTACTTTAGTTGCAAGACTTGCAACTAGCAAGCAAAGAACTAACTGGTATAATTCAATTCGTTCCTCTTCGAGACTTTGAGAGAGTACGAACTACGAAGGAAAAGAAATTGATCAAAGTTTTAATTACATAGGAAGAACTTTGAACAACATTAAGGGGAAATTAGACAACCAGGATAGCAAGTAATTAAGAAAAGGCAAGGACTTGCACCAACTGTTTCGATTATCATCTTAAGAGAAAGATCAAAGAAATTCAGTTGTACTGGAAAAGAGACCAAAATTGATGTGCATAAATTTAAGTTTCTGAAAAAGAACAGGAAAATATTAGCAGTTGAGCATTGGCAAATAAATGTAAAATCTTGCCCTTCTTGCACCTTCTTATCTCCATGAGGAAAAGCAAAAATAAAAACCTTTTGCTCAAGTTGAAGAATAGTTAACACATTAAGCCCATGTTTGGTTCACTAAAAACAATGACTGGAAACGGAATGAAAACCTTGTTTCCGTTTCAAGTTGTTTGGTTCAACACCCATGGAAACCCAATCCCTTACTTAGTTGTAACCCAATCCCCTCATTTGTTACCTTACTTCACCCAGCGGTAACAAAGTTGTTACCTCCTCCAATCTAATCCCCGTCCCTGTCATTTTTCTCTCTCTCACCTCACCTCTCCTCTCTATCTTCCATTGATGATTTCGTGAAGATAATTGCAACATATCAGGCAAGATTTTCCAATTTCTCAATTTGAGGATCGATTTTGTCTTGGTAAGCATGTGATTTATAGCATTTTGTATTTTGTTGTTGAAATTTTTGGATTTGTTGGATTTGGTGCGACATGAACTATTGGGTTTCAGTTTTTCACATCTGAAATTTCGTTTTGTTTCAAATGAAACTGTATCTCAAAATCTGAAATCTGAAAATTCCTTTTCCTTTTCAAACAAAAATTTTGTATCGAATTTTTATTTTGGCTTATACTGTTCATATTAGTAATGTATCAAGTTAGATTTTTGGGTCAATGAGTTAGACTTGTAGACGTTGTAGTGATTGAATTCCATAACCTAAATATATTTTTTTTCTTTTCATTTTTGCAGTAGGGAGTTCTCCAATAATCATTTGATAAATTCCATATCCAAGTTTTTTGGGGTTTAGATTTGATTTGGTGTGGTGGTGGCTTGAATGATTCATTTCCTTCATTGAACCAAACAATCGATAAAAGTAACGGTTAATGTTACCATTCCACTCCTCTAACTCATTCCATTCCCTTTCCATTCCGTAGTTTGAACCAAACGAGCCCTAAAACAGAACTACAAAGATTCACATTCCACTGATCAGTAAGAAGATCAATGATGCCAATTCATTCAAAATAGATCCCCAATTAATGCTCTGCCTATAGGCTATAGTAGAGGTGAAGCAGTCTAGTTGAAGTCAACCAAAATGCCAGAACAAAGATTATAAGGCCTCATTATAAGTGTCAAAAGTGAATATAAAATGAGGATAAACAGGAAAGAGTCGATAAAGTTTGTGGAAGGAAATCGATGCCACCACCAACCACGTTATCCCTCCCCAACAACTTGACACCATGAACCCTCTCTCACGGCCTATAAAATTGACACCACCACCCATCTACAATGCCCATTTGTTACCATGGCTACACAGCTCTACCCTCATCTCCATGAATGTAGTGCAATATATTGGTTCCTTTCTTCTTTTCCCTTTCTTGATTCCTTTCCCTTTCTCTAGTATAACTTTTATATACTTCTGTGCAATGCAATATATTGTGGAGATGACTAAATCAATGCTACAACTAAGTACAACCCAAGTGCGATTGAAACAGTTGATTTTGCACTAAATAGCCAGCCATGCTTATCTTATAAGCCAACCACAATATTAATCAACTACTTCCTGTTCGGTCCAATACTAGATCCACAAGTCTACATTCTAAGCAAGTTTAATAGACCTACACAATCACCTACCTAAATAAGAACCAACAGCATATTTTAATATCATACTAGGCCATTTTAAGTGATGCCACAATATATAATCCAAGTCTGGCGAAGAAATTCAAAAGAACAGGGATGCCACAAGGCCCACAACCATGATTTGATTACGATATACTAACAATGAATCCATTTACAGTGACAAATACCTAAGAGCAAGTAGTATAATTCAAAGACTATCAATCTTCTTAAAAGGTATAATTGGCTTATTTCCTGTTATAGTACATTACATAGTAGCCCGTAACTATAACGCCTATAAGCCATAGATGACGGACACTCAACACTTGAGGGAATGATATCATTTTACAGACTACGAAAGCATATCTAACAACCTTGGAACCAGAAGCTTTTCCCCACTCCAGCCAAATAATCCAGAGTGAAGTTTAAGAACCGCTATGGAAGTTTCTAATGCAGATTAGGCTCTAAAAAGGCAAAAAATTTAAGATGTTTAGAAAAGTTGGATTCTACACACCACATGCTCTATAAATTTACACAAGACCAAGTGCAACTGTGGAAGCACGTGGAGATCAGGGTAACATGAGGATGATAGAACTGGATCAGTTCGGTAGAAAAAAAAGCAGACAGAAGAGGTCAAGAGCAAGCAAAAAAGAGAATAAGGCATGTGACTTGAAGATCACAAATTACAGAAGACACAAAAATCAACCAAGAAACTCACATTAATTTTGTTATCAAAAGTACAGCAGGCACAAAAACCAGTATCAGATTGATGGAAAACTAATTTCCGACAACTACAAAATCAATAAAGAAGGAGAACACGGAACGAGAGAGCTGGATCGAAGAGCTAATCTCACACCTATTCACTATAACTACCACTCTCCTCACTAACACTCAATAAAGCCAGTCAAGACTATTTCTTATACCGAACAACTTATACAAGTAAGACATAGGGATGAGGATATTTGGAGGGAAAGGTGGGTAGAGAAAGAGAAAAATTCATTTCCCCTCGTTTGGATAAACAATGGACCAACGGAAGGGAAGGGAATTGCAAGGATCCATTTCTTCGTTCCAATAACCCAAATCCTTCAATTGTCCGGAAATTTCGAAAGAGAAATACTAGCTAACTCCTCAACTCTCCTCCCATCCCCCAATGCTATACAAACATATTTCTAAACAATGATGGAGGGAGGCAATAATAAATACATATAAAAGCATAACATAGACACCACTTAATGTTAAGCAAATTGCTAATGCAAAAAACCATAAAATTATACAGCAAGAAATGTTATATATATATACTTTTAATAGCACATAAACGGTCCATTCAGAAACCTAACATCTTAACTACTCAATTGGTGTTCCTGCAAAAATTTAGAAACTTGCCCACATTACATCACAGAAAATCTCATTTGGCAGAAACAATTTAACTGGGAATCCTAGATAATTTAAAAGGGTCCCCAGGAAAATCAAGTTCTTAACTAACGAAGCAAGGTATTGTATTACAATTTGCAAAAAATTACAAAAGTTGAGAAGGAGGAGAGAGAAAGTAGAGGTACCGATTGAGTGTTGTGCCAAGAGAGACCTCGATAGACATTAGCGGAGAAAGTGGCAGTGAGATAGATGGTTGCCAATCCAAGACTCGCCGTAAAACCCTTGAAAACCCAATCTCCCACCTTGCTTCCTATTCCCATCTCTCTCTTTCTTTACCTAAATTAGGAATTATTATTGGTAGCAAATAGCAATACCCAATAGCTCTCTTTTTGCCCTAACTACTCTTTTGCATAATCCTGCTTCGACTTTTGTACACTTCAAAATTGTTCTACACTTTTTTTCTTAGATCCTACTAGGGGTATTAATGCCCAAATTAGTACATACACACATTCGTAGTAAGAAAACCATACTCACGATGAACATGAAGGACTAGAGATCATGTACACAAATATCAATACCAATTAACATGTACCAACTAGAGATGTACACATGTTTATTTGGCTTCCATGGCTTGTTATCCATGTACATATGTTCTAGGAGAGTGGGGGATAGCTCAGTTGGTTAGAGCTTCCCTCCCGGTTCCAGGTGATCCTGGGATCGATTCTCATCCCCGCCCTTGTGGCTCATTCGCACCAAAAAAAAAATGTACATATGTTCTAGAGGTGATCAACATGGGCCCGGCCCCGCTAGAAAATAGGTGGGTTTTGGGCACGATATTTTGGCCCGCGGTTCGAGCCCGTTCCGGCCCGATTTTTGGGGAAAGGATTTGGGTCACGGACATCTTAAATATGGAAAATATGCTTAATTTTGGCCCGACCTCGAAAATGGCCCGAAAATCCGCTTGGCCCGTCCTGAAGTAGCGGGCTTTGGCTCGGGAATTTCGGCCCGAGGCTTGGCCCGACCGCGGCTTTGGCCCGAAACGGGACACTTTTTTGGCCAAAGCCCGACCCGGGCTGACCCATGATCCTAATATGTTCATTTGACTTTTTATCCATGTACATTTGCGGATTATGCTCTATGTAATAACATGTGCACCATCTAAGCTTTAGTATTAATTAGCCAAGCTGGCTCACAAACTAATCGAGCTCGGCTCGAAATTTTCTAGAGTCGAGCATAGCAAAGTTCGATTCGAAAAGTTCGTGAGCAGACTCGAAATATGTTCTAGCTATATTATTTTCCATATTATAGAAATTAAATGGAAAGTTATACTTCAATTGTACACAATACTTGTGAGAAAACTCAAACTAAGTAGTCTGAACCTATTTATAAAATATATGTAATATAATTTTTTAACTCAAGTTCAGTTTTAAGTTTAAGGTAAATTGAACTAGAAAATTATATTTTCAGTTGTTGTCAGTTTGGTTAATGAATTATTGGTTGAACTGAAACAACTAAAAATTGAACTGAATTAATCAAAATGAACTGGGAGTAACTGTAACTAAAATCAACTAAAAAATGTTGAACTGAAACTAAAATAAATTGTAAATGAAAAACCAAACCCGACTCGCAATCGAACTGAAAATAACTGTGAAAAATTATTCAGTTGATCGATCAACTGAACTAAATATTTAACTGAATTAATTGAACTGATTCAAACTGAAACTGAAACTGAACTGAAATCGATTCAAATTGAAACGGTTGTAAACTAATTTATAACTGTACCCGAACCGAATTCACATATTACCCAAATTCATGATAGTACTCCAATTCACATATAAATTTTGTCGTGATAATTTTTTTATTAGTACTTGAATTTATGACATATAACTTAATTTCTTGATAATTTTCAACTATGTCAAGTTCACTAATTTTACACTCCAAATCGAATTTACATTTTACCCAACTTTATGATATACTCTTATATGAAAATTTATCATGGTAATTTTATTATTAATATATGAATTTATGACATTATAGCTTTATTTCGTCGATTATATGTTTTCAGTTTTCAAATGCATATAGCTTAATGACTAGTACAGTTAGGGTGAAACTATCGGGGGTCTTGAGAGCAGTCTTTCACGTAGTCTTGTGGCAAGACTCAACATGACTCAGCGATATTTGGGTAAAGTCTTGGACAGAGTCTTGGGTTGGGTTTTGTTTTTCAAGACTCCTCCCGAAACTCTTGCCATGCAAAGGATATTTTTGTGGCCAGTAAAAAATGCCATGTGTCTTTTTTTTTTGTGTGGAGTGAGTCTGGAGAGAGTTTGAGGGATAAAGTATAAAATTAGAATGAGTCTGAAGTGAGCCTGTAGAATTAAAAAGTAGTGGAAAACTGATGTGACACAGTCTGAAGTTTGGAGTTGAGTCTGAGAGATAATTAAACTCACCCTTGTAGTAAGACATTGATCTAATCAACTTTTAAAAAAATGTCTAACTTGTCTTTCGAGGAAGTTTATAAGAATTTATACTGATATGAGACGTCCTTTTTAACCAAACATGATGTGATTTGCATACAACTAAAAGTTTGAATATCGATTTATATAGAATTGTCTCATTCCAAATTGTCGAATATATCAGTAAAGTACACATATATCGATGTCACTTTCATACACGTTTTTGGGAAGTACAACCGGTTTTTTTCGAGGCAAGTGTCGGGCTACACTTTTATTTGCCACGTTAATTTTAACCGAACTCGAAAAATATTTGGCCAAAACCCGACATGAAGTTTCATTTTTCCCGAACAAATACATGAATATGACTAACTTCAACCCGAACCGATGCGATTATTGGCGAACTTATGTGTTTTCGTCAAAAACTGAAATAAACTGAAACGAAATTGAAAATAACTGCAACGTGTTTTGATTGCTATGGATTCAACCGTTGGTTGGTTTAACTGTTCGGGTAAAAACTGGTTTAAACTGTAACTGAACTGAACTAAAACTGGAAAGAAAAATAACTGAATTAAACTGAACTGAAAAGTTTGCTAACTGAACTGAACATAACTTTTTATAATTTTAACTATTGTAAACTGAACTGATATGAACTGAAATATTTGGATATAACCATAACTGAACTGTTGAACTGAATTGACACCACTACTAAATCCCTCCTTATTGATGTTTCTGTTTAAAATTTATTAGGCATTATTTAGAATTGAATGTAATCTTCTAAATTTTTTCTATATAAGAAAAAAAAATACCCATGTGAGTCTTATTTGATTCGTCTCAAAGAGTACTTTAATAATATACCAAATTTACATATTTTTTTATTAATACATAATTACATATTTAGTAGTCAAAGATGTGTGTATTGACAAATATGCAAGTCAAACTAAAAAGTAGAAATATTAACAAGAAATGGAGGGAGTTCCCCAATCTTTTGCGAAGGAGGAATATCAATGTATATATCAAATGTGTCTATAGAGTCTGCAAATTTTTTCCTTTAGTATGATTTTCTTATTGGTAAGTTGTAGAACATTTTGTGTGAGAATTTTAGTTATGAGTTTATGACTGTTATAAGTTGTTGGGTATTAAGTTATGTTGAAGTCACTTTAGTTACCTAATTGCCTACCTTTTTTCCTGTTATTTGTCCACGTGAGATTTAGCCTTTATCTATAGTACATTGTAGATTTCCTAATTGACTTTTCAAACGGTGATTATAAATCTGGATGTGAAAACGTGCCGTTAGAGTTTAGAAAGATAAAGGGGTATAAAATGATTTACTAAGACATTGCTAGGTTTATAAATTAGTGGATTTCATTGTTGGATGGCGATTACAGATACAAATGCAAAAAAACACCAAAGAATTGACAAACTTTAAATACCCCATCCATTTATCCAGCTAAGTATAGGTGCTAGACTGCTAGTGGGAACATTAATTCCGTGTTTCTTCGACGCTTTTGTGAGCCCAAGAATTTTAACAACAACTTTAGCGTCGTTTGTACTTCGAGTGTTTGCAATATTGGAAGAGAGAGAAACCCTCGCTTCAATCTGCTCCAAAATTCAACCGCATCAGCACACAAACCCTAATTCACTATTTCAATTAGCGCACCATCCTCTTCAGCAGGTTTGTCTCCAATTTTTGTGCTTCTTTTTCATGAATTTTGTATATTCCAATCTGATTTTTCAATTTTCCATTGAACTCTTTATCTTCAACCTCCAATCAATCTTAGAGCAAGTGCAAAGTTGGGCGTTTTGTTCCAATTTGACAAGGAAATTCTGGGCAATTTCAATAAAAAAGGTTTGAACTTTTTAATTGTTTGATTCTGTTTTTTTTTTTGGGCTATTTTGCTACCAAATTTCATGCTTCTTGTGGTTAATTTATGTGTCAGTTTAATTTCTGGAAATTTTCTTCTAGGTTTTTTCTGTTAATAACAATGGCGGATGTTCTTACTAAATCCAGCGCTTTTTGTCCTACAATTTCTCATCATCGTAGTAGAAGTAAAAGTTCCCCCATCAAATGTTCAGTTTCATTGAGTAATCGAGGCAGATTTGTTGGAATTTTTTCGTAGAGCAGAGACGTCTCAGACAATATCGAGGCCCTGTATAGGGCTATGAAATGGATCCATAATCCCATATTATTAAGAACTAATTTAATTTTTTTTATTAAAAATGGTTGAAAAAATGATTTACTTTCTTAAATACTTCAATGTTATTTCATTTTTAGCAAGGAGACACCTTAGATTTAACATAATAGTAAAGATATATCAAGATAAAACTAAAATAAGCTATGAAATATGAAAAAAAAATATAGATTGATTAGGGGCAAAAATTTTGGATTATCAAATGTATTTTCCATTAAACTCATAAACCTAATAAGTAAGTAAAATAAAAATATAGGTGGAGCCCCTTAATATTGGGGGCCCTGAGCATCGCTCACTCTGCTCATGTGTCTGAGACCCCTCTGTCGTAGAGGAGTAGTTTTGGTGGTGTAAGAATTGCTACCGATCAAAATCCCAGTTTAGGGTCACAAAAAAGGAGGAATTACCAATCAATTGGTGCTAAGGTTTGTGAAAGTCTTTCTAGGTTCTCTTTGTTTTTATTGGAATTTCTACACTCATGTTATGAATTTTCTTTGGAATATCTGAGTCTTATTTGGTCATTAGTTACTCAATTGAGCCTTCAATTGTTATAAATTGCTTAATTAGTTTGAAATTGCTTAATTAACCCTTCAGTTAGTATGGTATGAGGAGTTGATAAATATCAAATACTAGTATAACTTCAACTTATTGACTTTTCATCGTTTTTAAGGTCTTGTTTGGCTTTAGTTTTTGAAACCAATTTAGTGTGTTGTGTTGAAATACTACTTTGTCTAAATTTGCGTGTTTGACATTGAGTTGTATTATTTTGTGTTATAGTAGAGAGTTTTGAAAATTCAGCAACAATTTCAAAATAAAAACGTCCATTAAAGGATGGTTGTAAGGCTAACTTCACTAGTGGAAAAAAAAGTGGATGTTCACGTTGAGATTTGAGAGTCAAACGCAAGACCACCTGCTTACTAAACAGGTGCTTTAGCCTACTAAGCTATAAGACATCTTTGATCCCCATGTTTTTTTACTGTCATTGACCTTACAATTTAATGCCTACCTAGGAATGTGTTTCTGTTATCAAATAAAGCTGTCCCTTACAGGTAGGAATTCAGATACTTTTGTGTGAGCTCTGATATTTATAATTAATCTGCCAAGAGTCCTGCCGGGAAATAAAGTGTAGTCATGAATCCTTAGACTTTGCATTTTGGACCTAAAGAGCAGCAAAGTTATTTTAGTTCTGCTGGGTTTGTGGGAGTAGGATACTAGTGAGCTTCCTCTGACATTTGTTCACGTTACAATTTATCTGTAGTTTCCTCATTACTGGTAAAAGAGATTTCAATTTTGCAGCTATCTTGACGTATCAAATTATGGGGTTTTATACTTTGGAATACCCCTGGTTTACTCCTTTTTGTTCTATGTCCATCATTTGCCTAATATTCAGTGATCTGAAGCTTGAACCTTAATTCCTAGAACGAGGCTAAAAAGGTGTTGATGCAAATTGAGGCTAAAAATTGAGGAGAAGCCTTGTTGGCTATAATGGATTAGGGTGTCCCCTTGAACTATAGCTTAGTTGTTGATTATGAAATATAAGTATTATGTACACAAACACAAGTGGAAAAAACTTCTTTTGCTACTTAGCAAATACTTGGGTTGTTAAAATACCCAAGCATTTCATGGACTTTTTGAAAAATCAAAAAAGAAAAATTCAGCATTTGAGTATTTTAATGTCAAATGATCTTCTTTCTTAATCAGTCGAAGCACTTATGCTCAAGTCTTTTTATTTTTTCGTACCTCCCTCCCTCTCTATACTTCTCTCTGGTCATTCCTCTCTAATCTCATTCCCCCCATTTTACCCCTCCTCCCTCCTCCCTCCTCCAACTCTCTCTATCGAGGAAGACGAACAAAAATGCCTCCACCGGTTACCGCGCCGCCGTCTGCTACGAAGGGTATCTCCCCCTTTTCATTTTTTCTTATTGTGGACTTTTAGGGTTTTTTTTGTTTCTCTTTTGCTTATTTTTCTTGATTTGGAAGTTTTTGGATCGAAATCATGAATTGAAGGTATATTAGGTTAATTTGTTGGGATTTTGTGAAACGGGCTAAACTCTTTTTTTGTACTCCTTCGTCTTCTTGACTCTTATTATTCAACATCAGCATAATCCGCCTCAATTATTTTCTCTTTCTTAGGGTTTTCAATTGATGTTTTTTGCTGCATTTTTCGGGATTTTTTTGGTTCATTCTTGGTTTCCCCTTTCTTATGAGTTTCTTGTATCTGATTTCTTTCTGTTTCTGTTTTTGATTTTGTATGTTGATCTGAATTTTCTTTACATTTTTTGGATTTCATGTTAGTCTACAGTTTTGTTGTGGTTTAGATCTCGAGTTTTGTGATTTTTGTATGTTGATCTATGCCTTTTTCTCTATATGGAGTGTTGCAGGAGCATTTCTTGATGTTTTTAATAGTCACACCTAGAAACTAGTCAATATTGAGTCATGCCTATATTTTGTCCTTGATTTGGGTTTTCTTTCGACTTCAATGGAGCTTTGTGAATTAACACAAAGCATGGTCGCATAAGCATTGGAGTCAGTTGCATTTGTGCTGGAACAATTGCAGTAGAGCGTAAGTCTTATTTTCGAAATTAATTAAGTTGAAATTTACTCAAAATTAATCAAGTTGTCGTTTTGTGCCTAAGATCATTGTCAAAGTGACTAACACTTGTTTGTTTATTAGTGTTTAGACATTGCTGAAATAAATGTACGTCATGCTGTTGATGTTCCATCTTTGTTCAATAGCTAGTTCATTAAAGTTTTTGTAGCTATTGGATCAACGATTCTAATTAATGTTCCTCAAACATTTACCATTCATCTGAATAGCTATTGCTCAGTACCACCTTAGGTTGTCTCTTTTCTGTGAAGTACTTCATTGTTACTTTTGGATGCCACATGTTAGCATACGATGTCATCTCTTGTTGTTGGAGAAATAATGAAGTACTTAACTGTTGTCTATCGTTTATCATTCAAGGATAGAGTCGCTAATCTGCAATAGCTTTAGTGTGTCAGAGTAACTATATAATAGAAATATGGGTCTTTTTGGCTTTTATGTTGTTTTGAACGACATGAAAGTATCAACATATTCTCATCTTCTCAAAACCCTCATTTTTTTTATCTAAGTATATGTCCAACTTATTAAGTTGTTTTTTTTATCTAAGTATACAATAGCTTTATTAATGAACGACTGGTTTTCTGTCCAACTTATTTTCTACATGGGTTGGAGTTGACCACTTTATTTTGGTTGGGGTACAATCTGGTAGATTTATCATTCTGGCACACTAATGTTCATTCATTCTAGGTGGTTGGTTTCAGCTTAAGGGATGCTTTTGCCAAGTGGTTTAGAGTGAAAAAGGTTCTATGAATTTTTGAATGATTTTCACGTTGCCAATTTGTGAAAAGCCATTTTACACGAATACACAATGCATTATAGAATCATACCATGATATACATCATAGACCGTCATAATAGTATATTATGTTATATGCACATCTGTATTGAAGTCATTATATGTATTTAAACCATCAAAATTTACCCTTCAGGCTCATATTGCAGTCACTACAAATGTTTAGAACCAGTCGTGTCTTCACAAATTAACCTGTATGTAAGTACACTTTTTCTAGTGTTATTTGCAATGATTACTTGATTGGTGGTTTTTTTCCAATGTGAAATTCATGCTGCGATACACAAAGTAACATCCTCTAGGTGTGGCTATGATGAGACTGCGACTCTTGAGTCTTGTTGCATACATCCAGTGACTTTCTATGGGTGCAAGTGATCTATGTTCGACAAGGGTACTCCTATTACTGCCATGGGTCTCTAACAGATTGGTGTAGTGAAGTTATGGTGCTTGTTTTGACTGTAGTGCTTTTCTAGTAACCTATGTTTTAACTTCTTGCAGTTTGTGATCTTTTATGCCTGTCCTGCGGATTCTGAAAATTGTAGCATAAGATTTACTGAATTTCTTGCTGATATATATTCATTTGATACTAGCGCTTTTCTGGTAACCTATATTTCAACTTCTTGCAGTTTGTGATCTTTTATGCCTGTCCTCTGGATTCTGAAAATTGTGTCATAAGATTTGCTTAGTTTCTTGCTGATATATTCATTTGACTCTAGCGCTTTTCTAGTAACCTATGTTTCAACTTCTTGCAGTTTGTGATCTTTTATGCCTGTCCTCTAGATTCTGAAAATTGTGGCATAAGTTATGTGCATGGAGGATGGTAGTAATGTTAGTCACTGGAGACCTCTATAGAGTTATAACGAAATTAGGAAATTTATGTGTCACATCTTCTCTGTGAGCCTTTTAAGCTACGATGTTTCTGTAAATCTAACTTGCTTAACTCTTAACCATACAGGATTCTGGTGATCATGTCATGCTAGCAAGCAAATGGTTTGACGGTCTTATTAAAAAGGATATCCAGACAAGCAATGAAGTCTATTTTACTGAGAGTGTGGATTTTGACCGCCAAGTAAGATTATATTTGCAGTATTGTGGTTTTGACTATGTAGAATTATCTCTGAATGTGTGATATTGATAGTTATTGCTTGGTGATGTTAGGCTTACATGCAACAAGTAAAGAGATGCTCATGGCCTAAGGCCTTGCCATTTACTCTATTGTGAAGAAAATATTGGCTAATAACAGCATATACAATCACTTGCTACTTGTTACTTGTTTTCTAGCTTTAAGTTGATATTGTTGTACAAATTATAAAGCCTAATTATTACATGATTCATGCTGTTAATTTGATGATGTTATAATACAAGTATGTTGACTTAAAAAATCTGGAAGGGGAGAAAAAAATGCCTCGTAGATGTATAAAAGTTAATTACAAAACACAATATCCTTGAGAAAAAGGAAAACTCATGGTGGTGTTCTTTCCCTCGCCAAAAAAGAGAGCTTTTAAATTCAATTTGGTATGTGAAGCAAGCTCATTTAGTTGCACGAGATTTCATTGAGTGATGGTCTAACAAAGTGTTGCTTTATATTGTTTAAAATTCTCCAAGAGAAAAAGGAATGTAGTAACAATATTTGTTTTTTAAAGGGGCAAATCTTGTGTTGGTGTGATCTTATTTCTTTGGCCATGTAATGGACTTGACAGACATCTAGTATTGGGGGTTCAAATATAGATCAAACACCATGTTAGGATAAAGATGCGAAGTTGAATCAAGTTGTAATCGCTTCAGTTAGACATGATTTCATTTTTATTATAGTTATAAAATAATCTTTGCTTGTTCTTGCTAAGTTTGGGTATGCAAAAAATTACCCATAAGTTGACTGTGTGTTAACTGTGAAATTGTGTATTGCTTTACTTGTTCTTCTGTCTACTTAAAAGGTAAGTAGATGAAAGTTTTTGTGCTATCTGAGCTTGAATTGACCAATTATGTTTTGAAAAAAAAGTTGTGAGTGAAATGCTACTATCCTAGGCTGCTTTTCGTTTTGTCGCGATCAATACATGGATCATTTCCCGGAAAATGTTTTCTCCCTAATCTGATAGTATTAGGCAAAGTGTAAATATTGGGAAGGCCAACAATGGATAGTGACATTTTTGGGATGAAGCAAAACATTATGATGATTGATATGGAATTTGACATGCATGTAAGTGAAATGCGACTATCCTAGGCTGTTGTTGCTGTATGCTTGCTGGTGTACATCAATAGCGGCGTTTTTTTTATAAAAAAAATAGCAAATGCTCCGGTTGTTAGGAAAACCGGAGCATTTGATACATTTTGGCATATAAAATACATCAAATGCTCATATGGCGTCTTCTACGGGTAAAAAACGGAGCATTTGCACGGTTATTATTTTCCAATAACTTCTCTAATTGGTTTTGGCTTTTTCCATCTTTAGATTGTTAAAATAAGTGATGCTTAGTTGTTGTTAGCAATGGTTTTGAACATCATTGTTTAGTTTATTCTTTAGATGGTTAGATGCATGTTATGCGTTAACCATGGGGATACATGGCTTCTTTTCTTTTTTTCCAATGAAGAGTATGATGCGGGGTTGTGCTATTTTTCCCTTGTTCATTCTTAATCTCTTCATCAGTTTTATTTGGTTTATCTTGTCAAGAATGTATCAAATGGTAAGACATGTTGCATCTACTTTCCATGGAGTTTGGGAGCTTGACAATGGACTTTTTGAAAAATGAAAAAAGAAAAATCCAGCATTTGATTATTTTAATGTCAAATGATCTGTTTTCTTAATCAGTCGAAGCACTTATGCTCAAATCTTTTTATTTTTTCGTACCTCCCTCCCTCTCTATACTTCTCTGTTTCTGGTCATTCCTCTCTAATCTCATTCCCCTCATTTTCTCCCTCCTCCCTCCTCCAACTCTCTCAATCGAGGAAGACGAACAAAAATGCCTCCATCGGTTACCGCACCGCCGTCTGCTACCGAGGGTATCTCGCCTTTTTCATTTTTTCTTATTGTCGACTTTTAGGGTTTTTTTGTCAACTTTTAGGGTTTTTTTGTCTCTCTTTTGCTTATTTTTCTTGACTTGGAAGTTTTTGGATCGAAATCATGAATTGAAGGTATATTAGGTTAATTTGTTGGGATTTTGTGAAACGGGTTAAACCCTTTTTCTATACTCCTTCGTCTTCTTCACTCTTATTAGCCTAACTCCCTGCGCAGTGGCGGAGTCAAAATTATTTTATTAGTAATTCAAATATTTGTTTGAAGAATCCTACTAATCCCTCCATTCTCCTTAACTCATTGAAAAAAAAACGTAAGCTGTGTAATGTAGGATGGAGCAAGTAGTTGATACTTGTTGAATGTTCAGTTTACAATAAGTAGATATAATTTAGTTTGGAATTCATTTGAGATAGAATTGAATATATATACACTTTTGCTTTAAAATTTTTGGTTTGCTTACTCTGGATGGATATATCTAACTGCTTTTAGCTACTTCAACTACTTTTTTTTTTTTTAAAGAAATTTCATTAATTGAAGGCCAAACGGCATCTACAATAGGTATTAAAGAAAAACAAGATACAATTAAATAAGACTAAATCAAATTCGTCTTCGAAGAAACTACAATGAACCAGATCGAGCAATACAGCGCAGCCCCCGTGTATTTCTTTGAATCAAGTCGCTTATTAATGAGGAAGTCTATCATTCTGATATAGTTTGGGAAGAACATTCTTGATTGAGTCATGTTGAACGCATCCGAGATTCCAATACCTTCATGTTGAGTCTCGAACTTCAACCAATGAGAATAATTTCTCATACCTAAAAACAAAAAAACCATACTCACAACTCCCATAGGGGAGAAGGAGATTTCCAAAACAGAAACTAAAAACCCCATAACAGGGTTTGAAATAAACTCATAAAGAGAGACTAATTTATTAAACAAAACAAGAAAATGAACTAAAATCTGAAAATAAAAGGGGAAAAGGGGCTTACCATGGATGAAATCATCCATGGCAGCCCCTAACTGATGAAGAAGGGGTAGGAAAGGCTAGGGTTTGAGAGAGAAAGAGAGAGGGGTAGGGGAGGCAGCTACTTCAACTACTTAGCTATCGTATTATGATCACTAAACGAACATGCATTATAATTAATGTCGGCATAATGGAATTGTTGATTACGGTTGTACTTCTCAATTGAAAATTTTTGAAGAAAAGAGGGTGTTGAAATAAACATATCTAGCAATAAAGATATCAATCTACTCATCAGTAATTTACTTAGATATAATAGCAAACTATCAATTGATTGATAGTTTACTTGCAATATTACATGCTATATTTCCGGTCCAAATCTTATGTCCCTCTTTTTTATACTATTATATCAATATTATTGGTCCATATCATTATATTTAAACAAACATCTTATTTAAAAAAAATAAATAAGGCAAAAAGTAATTGACATCAACCAATAATATTGAGTGGCATAGGTAATGATACAAATAAATAAAGTAGAAGAATTTTGTTCCTATATTCATGACCGGGTCATGTGCTTAAGTATGTATATATATATATATAATTGATGAGCTGAGGAAGAAAATAATGACAATATGATCACTAAAGGTTGTTTGTTTTATTATTTCATCAATATTAAAAATACTCTCTTTGTAGTAATTTTACGTAAATATTTACTTAAACTACTAATAAAAGCAAATAGGAATGAAGTTGACTCAAGTGGTGAGCTTTCCTATGTATCTTCCCTAACGAAGTCTAGGGTTCAATTTCTATCTCAAACATTTGCTTGAGATTTAAGAGAAGGTTGGGGTGTATGGTTGTCATGGGCCATTGAGTAGGAGCCCTATATAAGAACAGGTCAGATGATTTCTTCTTACATTTAAAAAAAATACGTGACAACTGACAGCTAAGTTCGACTGATATATTTAATTATTTAATCGCCACATCTACTCTAAAAGAATTCAATATGCAAAGGCAACTTTAGCCGTCATATAATCTGCGAATTCCTTGTAAAAATAGTAATATGTGAATTACAATTACTTATGTCGACGATAATAATTGGAACAGTCTATATACAAAATCATTGATATGCTTTCAAAATTTAACAATTTGTTTTCTTGTGTTTTGTAGTCCTTCCATCTCATATTATAATATTGTTTCCTTTTCTGTGTCCCAAAATATAGTGCTTGTTTTTTTTATTCCACATTTTCCCATTATATGCCTAGAAAAATTGTGCCACCATCATTTGGAAGTAGTTTTTGCTTTGTTTATTCAACTCAGGGGTTGAATTAGTCATACATTTAAATATTTAATGCTCTTTCGCCAATACTCCATTCTATCTCCTAAATTCACCTTTTCCCTGCAACATTTATTTAGATAAACAAAAATTCTTTATATTCCTCTTACATTCTACTTACCTTAATTCACGTAAAAAAATAGAATCAAACACTATAGTTTGAAACAGAGGGAGCTATGAAAGTAGAAAATAACTCAACCACAAGTTTGACTTACTTAGGTTTAAGTTAACTTACGTACCATACATTTATTAAGATCATTATATCTAACCTATAAACAACCACAATAAAGTTCTTCACTTAAAGATCATATAGTAATTGATAAGAACTACAATAATAATCATGAGAAAATGGCTGGCAACATAAACCTATTCTAATTTCTAACGCTCAAACACAAACTCATTAATGGAACTGCATATATATATTCACTAAATGTATACATATCATTTGTTTGAAAGGGAGCCAGGAGAAGTAAAAAGTGTCCAATACAAGATCACAAGAATTGCAAGAGGAAAGAAAGACAATAAGAATTAATTATAGATGCATGTGGAGCGTAATGGCTACAATTTTTACTAGTTTAGGTTAAAAGGAAGATATAGTTGAGTGAAAGTTATAATGCAATAGTATAAATTCTATATTGATGACACAAGAAGTGGGGCAATTTATCTACCTACCCCATAAAAGCTTGTTTTGGGGCAAACAAAGGTGCATCGTATGCAATGGAAGAGATAAAATTGAGGGAGTGAAGAAGAAATGAATGCCCATGACTAGCTAGGTATCATCTAATTAAGAAAGGTATGGGCTCTAAAACTAATATAATAAAAGATATATTATGAAGGGATAACTCCCAAATGAAGCAAAATATACTTGGACGTTTGATTGTTGTCCTTAGAGTACATGACTCTTTAGTCTTTACGCTTGGTCCTCTCTCAATCGTCCATTGTCTTTTTTTTTGGTGTCAACATGATAGTACAATATTGTTGTGTCATTATACAAAAAGATCGAACGTGGGTTAATCGTCACATTCAAAGGAAAACAATAAAAACACATTAATCACTCTGACTCAGTTCTTTCATGTATGTTGCTTTCACTTATTGAAGATGAATTTGAACTAATTTACATAGATAGATTATAGAATCCCCCCCAAAAAATTCCTATTCATTTCTATGTGTTTTTCTTGGATGAAATGTCTCGATGGCAGAGCCAAAATTGTGACTGTAATTTTCACTAATATATAAGAAATCCAGTCATGTGAAAGTTTGTTAGATTTGTCTCAAAATGTACTTTTAAAAATATCAAATGTTCGTAATTTTTATTTATATGTAATTATAGATATCAATGGTAAAATGAGTATTCAAAATAGTGCAAAATTTCAATTATGAAAAACAAAAAGAAGTATAGGGAGTTCCACAATACCCAAGAACACATAATTTTTTTCAAGAATATCATACATTCATACTTATTTCTTAGATGAAGGCTCTTTATCACTTGATTAGCTCAACTGCTCAAGAGTTGACAACTGTGTGTAGTAGTAAAATGCAAGAAATGAGGGCTAAAATTGTGTAATCAATGTTAGCTTAAAATTAGCAACATGGCAATGATGGTCTTTTCTCGTTTAAGCGTGAATCTTGTTGGTTTAGTTAGCAACACTAATTTCAGTTGATTGACTGATTAAATTTAGAAAAGACCACTCCCTCAACTTAATCATTTTTAGGTGTTCATCTTGGATTTATTTCCTCATAATGCTTAGAAATCCAGATCCAACATCTTTCAATGCCTCAATTGGTGCTCATACTTTCCCGGGATTTCCTCTTAAACTTCACCCTTACAAGGGTAACAGTCAAAAGCAATAGTAAAAAGCAATTTGCTCATCCTTTAAACTTTAAAGTGAAGATATTGCTATTTGCTAGAAATTATTGGCATCGCATTCATCCTATAGTGATTTTTATATTTAGATTTGGCACAAAATTTTAGAAAAATAAAAGCTCTAACAAAGAGAGGAAGTTTTTTTTTAATGATGTCTAGATCACTTCATGTCGTTCAATTAAAAGTAGATTAACTAAATTACTCCCTTTAAAATTTAGTCAGGCTTTTCTCGATCAAGCCATTTCCTCAAAATTTGTCCATCTTGTGCTAGAGTCAAGTCAAAACTCGCCAAGTTCAATATCTCCCAACTTGACTTGAGTTCGAAAATAATAACTTGTCTCTCGGCTCGAGCTCGGTAACTCGATTTGTGATTCAACTTGAGCTTGAAAAACTTAGTTTGAGCTCATGTCAAAGTGAGTGAATACCTTGTACTGTATGGAACATATTGAGTCACTTATCATTTTCTTGTATAGAGAATATGAAGATCTTTTTGTTTTTTGGTTTTCTTAATCAAATAGTTTACTTTTTGTATACATATAATAATTTAAATATAAATTAGTTTTTTATTATTATAAATCTATAATTTTTTTGAGGGGTTATAAATCTATAATTTGTAAAACTATTTAAGGTATAATTTTTGTTTATGATTTAACTTTGTGCTTGGACTTTGGCCATTTATTTAATTTAACCTAAATAGGTTACTAAAAGAATTCTTAAAGGGTATTAGATCGTCACGTTCTTTTAAAAAAAATATTTGTTGTTTGTTTTTCAATTCGAATTGAAGTAGGACAAAAAATGTTGCTAGCTAGTATGTATAGTCTGAATTAATATGTTGTCTGAAGTGTGTTTGTGTATATAATACCCCTTTCTCACGTAAAAGCAATCAGAATTCGAATTGAACACGCTACATTTTACTGGGAAGGATGGAATCATGGGAACGAATCTACAGGGCACCACACAAAAAGGACTATATATAGTTTTATAGCCTTTTTGTGTTTTGGGATTGGGATATGGAAAACAGCCCAGAAGATTCCGCCTCTGGAAAGCGCGTACACCTAATGGCTTGAGCCGATGTTCCCATTTCCTCGCTGATCCATCATGCAAAAGGTACGTCGGAGTTGGTATAACTGCATGTATAAGCTTTCCATCTTTTAGATCAATAGTTAGGAATGTATGAAGGTGGCAATATGGAGTTTTTTTTTTTTGGAAATTGTATCTTTTTGCTAGCTAGTTTAGGTTCATCATTGTACGATAAGAAATCAATGAAAAGAAATAGAAATTATCACAATACAATTAGCTAAATAAGGTTTGCTCGTCATCGTTTTTGTTTCTAGTTTTATGTTTTCTTAAAAACCAAAAACTAAAATATGGAAACCAGAATAAGTAATTTGTCTATGAATGTAAAATTGATATGATATAAGGGGTACAATAAACTAAAAATTAGTCATAACTTATACTAAACATGTCAATTTTGAAAACTAACAACAAAAACAGTTACAAAGATAATAAGATTCTATCTTAATTGTTTCATACCCAAAACACTAACTATTCCAAATCCATAGTATATAACCTAGAGTCACGAGTTACACTAATATAGCTTTCCATGCATGATAAATCACTTTTTTCTTAATCTAACTCAAACAGAATAGTAAAAGTCGGTGACTATGAATCGCACTAGAGTCACGAGTTAAGCAGTTAAGCTAATGTAGTCATCTACTAAATCACTCCTTCTATTCAGAAGATCTCCTATTTATGATCAAAATTTCCTCATATATCTTTTAGGTTGGATGACAAATTGATCTTCTTTCTCTGTCGTTCAACTAATGCTTTAATACACTATAGATCGAGTCAGCTACTAGTATTTAAGTGTGTGCTCTCAAGTTCTTTGCTAATTGTATGCTCAAGATTGATTAATTTTTCTATAATTCAACAAAAGACACTTGTTATAACTTATAACATCAGTTTTCAAAATTTTACTTTATACAACTAAAGAAAAGCATTTGATGCTCTTAATGGGTTAATATCAAAATTAGGTCCTAATCTCCTATCCAACAACTTTAACAAATAACAACTCCCTTGTGATGTTATATGTTTTTTGTTTTATTGTATGAATGTATAATGTTTATTAAATGATCCTTGTAAAAATGAGAGATTTATTAGGTATGAAAAAGAAAAAGAAAAACTATCTTTAATTTTTCCGTTTATGCAACATTTTACCTGTCACCTTATGGCTAACATTGATAGGTGATACAATTGTTCTAACTAGAAAAGAATCAGTGCTACATATCTAATTGATCATGTATATATCAACTGACTATTTTTTATTTTGGATAATATAAAAAACTTGCAAAAAAGGAGGAAATTAGTAATTCTTCAACTCCTTTCACTGGAATGGAAGAAGAGTCTTATTTTCTTATACTTCAAAACAAAATTTCCTTATAACTTCTCCAGATTCCAGATCAATAATCTTGCACCCGTTACCCTCAGATTGAAGTCTAAATGCCTTTTTCTTACGAGGGTGCTTGTAATATGATATTAACTTTCTGAATATACTAAATTTCTAATTCACGCAGTACATGAACATGCGTGAGTTATTACTCGTCTGGTTTGATAATATTGCATTTGGATGTTATAATTTTGCGGTTTATAAGAAGTCATAAAGAAACATGGTTGTTAAATGCAACCTCTACTTACCAATATGGCGATATCATGTGATAATAATACAAATCATGCATTTTCAAAAATTTACCAACTAAAGTCCTACATAAAATCTATATATATATATATCTTCGAGGCTTATGTAAGTGCGATTGTTATATATCCATATCCAGAACCTCAACGCAAATACAAGCATAAGATTTTAACAAATCGCTTACAAACTTTTCTTGGTAAACGGATGACTAATTCAAGATAATATTCTGATAGCACATGAAGTTTTTCATTCATTTAAGAATAAAGGGGTAGAGAGGGATGTATATCAATTAAATTAGAAATGGAAAAGGCTTACAATAGACTTGAATGCGGGACTATATTTTTGTCACTTCAGAAAAGTTAGGTTTTCATAGTAAATGCATTGGTTGGATAAAAGCTTGTATTACTTCAGTCTCTTTTTCTGTTCTTGTCAATGGTATTCCAGGGGAGAGATTCTTCCTTTCTAGAGGTATTCGTCAAGGAGATCATCTTTCTCCATATCTTTTTATTTTGTGTGCTGAGTTGCTAGCCCGTTAGATTCACAATCAAAGTTTTTATAATACTAAATGTTTGGGTGTTAAATTGAGTAGATTTGGTGTTAAAGTCCCTTTTTTGATATTTGCAGATGATACAATGTTGTTTGCTAAAGCCAATACTGTTTGAATTGCTCCTTCACCTTCCATTTTCAACCTTTGAGTTTCTATGTCCTTCAACCAACTCAAATCCATTATATCCAATTCCCTCAAAAAATAACATCATGCGATTCAAATTTAAACCATAATCTAATATATTGGAATTTGTCTTCAAAAGAATCAGATTACTTGATGTCAAACTTCGGAAACAATGTCCAAATAAAACCCCCAAACACAATTATTTTCCTCATTGCCTTGTTTCGGCGAACATTTAGTGTTAAGAGACCTTTAAGGGACGCAAATTTTAAAAAGTCGGTCGAGTTGAGTACTTATAAGTCATTTTTTTAAGCTCATGAAAAAGTCTCATGAGCTACTCCTTTGTTTTGTTTGGCAGAGCCTCCTTTTATAATTACTTGATTTAAATACCTATAAGTCATTTGTAGTTTGGCAGAGCCTCCTTTTATTCGTCTTTAATCTTTTGTTTTGTTTTAACTTTTAATTTTCAAACTTTTCATAACCGTGTTGAAGGTTAGTGACTGAGTTATTTGCCTTTAGTCATTTATTAAGTTAGTTGTCTCTTAATCTTCTTCTTTACTACTTGTCCTTCTCTTCTACTCATTATCTAATTCTCATTCTAGAATTATGTAAGCCACCAAAAATAAAAAAAATAACCTCCTTTTTTTTTTTTGATAAGTTGGGAATTTTATTTCATCACACTGCATGACTTAAATAACCAAGTCAGCAGGCCCAAAGGCAGTTTAAACACTACTTGCACAAGTCTGAGAACAAAATTCATAACAGATACAAAAGGATAAAAAAGAGCAATCAGACATCATGAAGATGAGGTAACAAAGAGTTCTGCTAAAGCCAGGCAACAAAATTATCGAGCCTTAAGAGGCCTTTCTTGGCGAGGGCGTCAGCGACAGTATTGGATGAGCGCCCTTTATGAGAGATTTTGAGATCCAAGATTGAATTACACGAGCTTCTAATGAAATTCAGCTGAAAATTTAAGCTCCAAGGGCCGCCATTGACATTGTTGCACCATGCCACAACATTGGCAGAGTCGGATTCAAGCACAAAGGAGGAATTTTTGATGGAATCATTAGCCAAAGTGATGGAGATTGCTCTATGAATAGCCAAAACCTCAGCGCAGTTAATTTCCATAGGTGGGATGAGAGCAGAGAAGAGACATAGAAAATGACCTTGATGATTTCTAAGAACCCCACCGATAGCAGATCTTGCAAGAGATTCACTATAAGATGCGTCAACATTCCACTTAAGGGTGCACGAATTTGGAGCCTCCCAAATAGAGGACAATGATGTTGGCAGCTTTAGAGAGAGTAGGATTACCTCCCCACAGAAGGCAGCGAGGATTGCGATGAATATCCGTCGGAGAGTATTGGAATGGAAGATTCCACCCTAATCCACCATCCAAGGCGGAGGAGAAGGAGGTCATGAATTTGGGCAGGAGATGAAGATAGATTGTTGAAAATCCGGGAGTTCCTTTCCTTCCATATGGACCATATGATGATGAAAAACATTGCAAGCCAGACCCTCTTAAAGAAAGAGTTTTTGATAGGAGAAATCCACTGATCAAAGGCGTCACGTAGGCACGAGGGTTGCACCCATTTTATACTCCAAAGATCAAGCCAACCGCACGCATTTGGTGAGAGAAGGGACAGTGAAGCAAGAGATGATTGTGATCCTCCAATTGCTGGTTACAAAGCACACAGGAAGCATCGGAAACTGGAATAATTCCAATACTCGCAAGCTTACCTTTGGTATTGATGCGCCCAAGAAGAGCAGTCCAAGCGAAACTCTCGATCCGGTGAGGAACAAGGCCTTTCCAAAGGCCCTTAATTGCATCAAAATGAATTGGAGAGAAAGCTTTAGAGAGCTCTGTTGAGAAAGATTTTGTTGAAAAAGTCCCTGACTTGTGAAAGGTCCAAATCAAAGAGTCATTGGACAACGGATCCAAACATACCGGGCTCAGGAGATCAAGGAGTGCACATTTTTCAAGCTCATTCCGGGACCTCAGGGGCCTAGTCCATGAAAAAGTCCAGGCCCAATTTAGTCCATCCCAGAATGCAAGAGATGAAACACATGCCATTTTATCGGTGGCAAGCAAAAAGAGGCGGGGGAATCGGTCTTTTAAGGGGATTGGGCCCAACCACACGTCGTGCCAAAAGAGAGAGGAAATCCCATCTCCAATTGATTTTCTAAGACCTTGAGCAGCCACTAGTTTAGCAACAGGATGCCGAAAAATTGCTGAGATAATATTTTTCCATGGACCTCCAGAAGCAGGAGGTGAAAGATCATTAATATCGAGAGATTGCGGGTAACTGTACTTTTCTTGGACAATTTGCCTCCATAGAGATTGAGTATCATTGAAGAATTTCCACACCCATTTAAACAAGAGTGCAATATTTCTGTGAAAAATGTTACCAACTCCCAAGCCACCCATTGATTTTGGGAGTTCGACAATTTGCCAAGCTACAAGGGAAAGGGACTTTTTATCCAATCCACCACCCCAAAGGAATTGCCTTTGCAATTGATTAATTTTGTCAATCACACCCTTAGGGAGGGGAAAGAGAGACATATAGTACAAAGGGAGGCTAGATATTGATGATTTAATGAGAGTAACTCGACCTCCTATGGAAAGTAGCCGCCCCTTCCAAGATTCGAGTTTTTTTCTTATGCGATCAAGAATCGGCTCCCAAGATTTTAGTCGAGTCACATCACCCCCAACCGGTAGCCCAAGATAGGTAAAAGGAAGACTTCCACCTTTGCATAACAAGGAGGCCGATGCGAGGGATAACCATGATTCCGGAACATTAATCCCCATTAAAGAACTTTTGTGAAAATTAATTTGGAGCCCGGATGCAAGTTGAAATATGATGAGAGTCTTCTTTATGTTTTGCAAGAAATCATTCTCGGGGGGAGAATAATATGGTGTCATCCGCATACTGAAGATGGGTGAGCTTGAAACCACCCTTGGTGATCGGCACACCTTCCCAAAGGCCAATAGAGGTGGCCTTTTGACTAAGCAAGTTTAGAGACTTTACAATGAGAACAAATAGGAAGGGTGACAATGGGTCTCCTTGGCGCAATCCCCGATGGTGCTTGAAGGGAGAGGTTGGGCTTCCATTTATGAGAATCGAAGAAGATGCTGACATAACACAAGATCGCATCCAGATACGCCATTGGAGTGGAAATCCCATTTGCTCCAGAATCCATTCAAGAAAGGACCAAGAGACACTGTCGAAAGCCTTATGGAAATCAATTTTCAATAAGGCAGCAGGAATTTTCTTTCTTTTACACGAATCAATAAGCTCTCCCGCTATTAAAGCACCATCAAGAATCTGACGCCCTTCTATGAAGGATGATTGAAGTGGTCCTACGAGGGAGTTCATGACAGATTTCAGTCTCAAAGTCAGCAGCTTTGCAATAATCTTGTATATACAACCCACCATACTAATGGGTCGGAAATCTTTGAAGTCGGAGGGGTTATCCACTTTGGGAATCAAGGCTATGAAAGCAGTTGTGCAACCACGAGGAAGGCGCGCTGATCTCCAGAATTCATTGATTATTTCATAGAAATCCGATTTAATAACATCCCAGGCCTTCTTTATGAACTTGAAGTTAAAATCGTCGGGCCCGGGAGCCTTATCGGGGCTACAAGAAGCAACTGCCGCATCTATTTCAGTCTCAGAGAACGGCGCAATAAGGGCTGAAGCTTGCGAATCAGATAGACTTTTGAAATCGAGTCCATCGAGAGTGGGCCTTACAACATGATCCTCATGAAAGATTTTCCGGAAAAAATTGTTAGCTTCTGATTTAATGCCTGCAGGATCCGTGACTGGAAGACCATCTGCATCAATAGATAGGATGGAGTTTTTTCTTTTTCTAATGGAAGCAACAACATGGAAAAATTTTGTGTTCCGGTCTCCCTCTTTTAACCATTGAATTCGAGAACTTTGAGCCCAAAAGGTTTCTTTGCGTTTGAGCCAAGTCCAAAGATCAATTTGGGCCTTTCGTTTCAATTCCAGTTCATTTTCATCAAGGGATCTGACATTGCATATATCATCAAAGCCCTAAATAAAGAGTTCAATGCGTTTTATATTGGAATCAATATTTCCAAACACGGTATCGTTCCAGAGAATGAGATTCTTCTTGACTTCTTTGAGTTTCAGTTCAATAGGCAGAGTGCCAGATTTTAGCCATGTTGACGAGATCAATTTCATGCATCTCGGATCAGATAACCAGCAATTTTGGAATTTGAAGGGCTTTGGGCCCCAGTTCTTAGAATGAGATTGTAGTAGCAAAGGGCAGTGATCAGACAATAAATGACCTCCTTAATCCATAAATTTTGAGAATACTTCAGCTAAGAAACATCCAATTCATATTACAAACAGGTTGAAAGGAACCGTTTTCACAAATTTTCTACAACAATTCTTCAAATATTGCGAAAGACTCTTGCATGACAGGGAGAAAATGAATGAAAAGCACGAAACTTTTTTGCATGCCTATTATTTCTTAGAGCACAACCAATGGTTGCCCTATAGTTTGTAGTCATTAATTATTTTATTACTTCATCACTCTTCCACCTACTCCACGATATTTTCTCTCTCCTCCAATTCCTTCTTTGCTCCTCTTCTTCTTGGTCCATCATGAAGAGCTGGGCATCATTTTTTTGGCCAAATTTTTTCTCTCTCCTAATAAACTAATATTACTTTTATAATCTCTCTCCTCATAACCCACAAGGAGGGCAACAGATCTATCATACTCAACTTTGATTTTCCCAATTGCATCTGTTTATCGTTGGGATGAAATAAATTTTGGCATCTTACCCTCCAAATAAATTGTATTATTTAGGAAAATTTGTCAGAAACAACCTTTTAAATACAAGTTTTTGCGAAAAACAACCTTTTAAAAAAAATATGGCAAAAGAAGACCTTAAGAAGAAAATATTTTGCGAGAAATAACCTCGACCATTTTCCGGCATTGACCAAGCATTTTTCAGCGTTAACTCGTTAAAACCAAACATGTGGAGGGCACGTGAACTGCATCTTTTATGTTTCAACCCTGTTTTTCTCCATTTTTCGACATTGACCAAGTATTTTTCAATGTTGACTTTATCAGTATATGAAGGGAAATGGGGTTGAAACATAAGAAATGTGGGTTACGTGCCTTGCCATGTTTGGTTTTAGTGAGTCAAAGCCGCAAAATACTTGGTCAATGCCCGAAAAATGGGTCAGGGTTGTTCCTCGCAAAAAAATTACTTTTTAGGTCTTATTTTGCCAGATTTCTTTTAAAAGGTTGTTTCTCGTAAAAACTTATATTTAAAAGGTTGTTTCTGACAAATTTTCCTATTAAATATTAAGATCTCGCAAAATAATATCAACCCCCTCACTTGATGGTTCCACTCAACAAAGATAAATGAATTTCTAGTTAGATCGGACCCTCTTTCATATGCTAAACAAGAAGATCCTCTTAGCTTCTACTAGCTTGAATAATCATACTTGCCCCCCTTCCCACATCAAATATAATCTCATCATTGTTACAATATGTCACATACCAAAAAAAATCATCTAATTTCCTAATTACAAGCCAAAAAAAACTTCATATGCTATGCACCGACTTGATAAGTCGATAATAGTTTATTTAGATGTATATTAAGTCTCGTTTAGCTTAGTTTTAGAGCATTAATTAGAACTAATTTTGCATTCATTTGGTTCTATATCTAGTTTCATGTCACTTCACGAGTTGTTTTCTTGTCTTTGAATGATTTTTCAGAATAGTTAAACATCTTTGATCTCTTATGGGCCGTTGGAGTTGACTAAGACTTGAGTATGGGCTGAAGCAGGTGAACACGGACGTGTCATTTCTAACAAGTCTGTGTCATTTCCTTGGACAGGAGACAATAATTACTGGAAGTAAGCAGACTGCTTCCAGTGACACGTCCGTGCTGCCCTTTTTTCTAGAAGACATGAACTTTTTGTTCAGTGCAATTTTGGTGTTGTACAAGTCAACACGCTCGTGTCATTATTGACACGCCTGTGTTGCCTTCTTTTTTCCAAGGTAGTAACTTTTTGTTCGTAGGAGCTTTATGTAATAGCAGGTCAACACGTTCGTGTCAACCTTGACACGTTGATAAGTGACATTTATGTCACTTCTAGGGGTAGTTTTTAGATTATTTTTGTATTTTATTTTCGTCTTTTTTTTAACTATTTTCGTCTATTTTAGCCTTTTAATTATTCCTTTTATATTTTATAGATTAATTTATTTATTTAGTGATTTTTATTAGTTTTTAACTCTTAATTTCATAGTTTATTTATTTCCTTTGTTTTATTAATTTTAGAAGGATTAGTTTAGTTTTTGTAATTAATTTCCTATTTTATTCCCTTTTAGTCACTTTTAATTTTATTATTTGTTTTTATTTTTCTTTATATTTTGGTTTTGCTTGTAGGTGTGCGTTTTGGAGTTGCGAGCTTCGAAGATAGAGTAGTTGTGTGGTTTGATTTGGAGTTATAATGCAAAACTTATCCTACACCACATCTCCCACTTATCCTACACCACATCATTTCTTAACCCTCACAACCCACAACACTACCATCACAAGCAGCCACTAACTCCCTCAGTTCTCCTCCACCATACAGCACGCAGCAGCAGCAGCAGCAGCAGCAGCAGCAGCAGCAGCAGCAGCAGCAGCAGCAGCAGCAGCATCCTATCCAGCACCAAGTCGCCACCCTCTGCTCACCCATAAATTTGTCCCAGGCAAGAGGAGCGGGCGCTCCTCTGTAAAACGGAGCGGACGCTCCGTTTGAATTTGCCACAAAACAGTAAAGTTCCAGAATGTATGAGCGTAGAAAAAAACGTGCTATAAGCTCATTAAACAAATCAATGGCTGTGATTTATTGGAGCGAAATCCATGGAGAAAACCGAGCAGTAAAAGAAATTGAAGTGAAAGAACACATCGACGGCCACGATTTCAGTTGATACAGTGAAGATCGACGGCAATAATTGCGTGCTTGCAATTAGAGGAATGCTGCGAAGTAGGATGAAAATCCTCTGTTTTGACCGCAATGTTGAGCGACGAAGAAGAAAAGAGAAGAAGGGGTTTGGGGTCTGATAATGTATTAGGGGGGTTAGGGTGGGGGGGGTTTGTTTTATTTTCATTTCTTTTACCTTTTCTTTCTTTCTTTTTCTTTCCCCCCAGTTGTTAGTTGTTACTGCACTTTCGTTTTCCACCTTTTTCAACTTTTCATTTTGTTTTCTTTTTCCTTTTTCTTTTATCTTTTCCTATGTTCTTTTTCCTTTTTATTTTTCTCTTTTTATTTAGAAGTTGTATAAATACCTTAACCCTCATCTTTTTTTAGAGGAAGTTTTAGCCTAAGTTTTATTTTACTCACCGCTCTTATTTTTAGAATAGTTAGGGTTTAAGGAGGATTATCATCCATAGGTTAGTTTAGAGGAGAAAGTGAGGAAATCAATGAGAAATGGAGGATTTTGGATAATCATCTAGTGACAAGAAGATTTGAAGTTTTCTTTTCATCTATCAATGATAATTTCTTACTCTCTCCCTCCTCCTTTATTGCTTTAATTTAATTGTTTTCATTAGATTAGTTGTTAAATGCTTAGTTTAATTATTTGTGGTTATTTTGTTTAGTTTAATATTAGATTAATGTTTAGTATCATGTTATTAGTTGTTAATTTCTCTAAAGTTCTCATTTCTGTGTTTATGGAGTAGTTAGTGAGTTAGGATTTGGGTGAAAACCCAATCATGATTGAATTGGGCATTTGAGATTGGATTTAGAGATTTGTGTGATTAAATTATTGCTTGTTTAGCTCTTCTAATCTATGTTGCATTCTCTTTAATTTGATCACTTGAATGTTGTATTAGATTGGAGTAGATTGATTTAGGTTGGCATGAGAGTGTGACCTATTGATTTCTATTATTGACTTGGGTTACTTTGAACCTCGGGATATGTTAGTAATGAATGAGAGTCCTTATTTGATGTCTTTGAGAATTTCTCCGCCTATGAGAGTAAAATGAGATTTGTATATTGGGTCAATAGCTAATTCAAGTAGTGTTCATGCATTATCTCTATGTTTGATATTCTTAGGCCTATTTCATGGTTAGTTGGTGTTTAATCCCATCTCCTAACTTTTGTTATCTTTGATATTTAGTTATTTTCGTAGTTCTTAGTTGGTTATTGACAATTTTCGACTTGATTCTGGCTTACCTTATTGATTTATCGATACATTTCGGTGTTCCTTAGTCCTTGTGGAAGAATGACCCTTGCTTACCACTTTACTTAGTTTAGTGGTCTAGTTCGGTAGTTTGACCTTATGTGTTTTGTCCAACGACCAAAATATCCTTTGTCACACGTCCGTGTTGGTCTGCTCCATTGCGCGTTTTATTTTGTCGGTTTTATTATTTTAGGAAACTATAAATACTCTTTTAATTGTTTTAGCACAACACTTAGGTTTTAATTATAGAGAGCTTTAGAAAGAACTACATTGTTAACTAATTGTTTGAACATAATGAAAAGATACTTTTTATAAACTGATTTTTGGTTCTGTTAATTTAGTTAAACCCTATGTACCCCTTCATCGAAATATAGCCGCGCCACTTATAAAATTGCATATAGTAAAGGCTCTCAGGTTTGGAAAAATATTGGGAAAGAGTTCCTTTGCTAGATCAAGCTACTTTTTGGAAGTTAGGGGATGGGAAAAACATTAATTTCTGGTTCGATGATTGACTGGGTATAGGTGCCATTCGACCTTTAATTTGTGGGCCCCTAAATCAGGATGAAATGAACATAAACGTAGCCGCCCTTATCACGAATAATACATGGGACCTGAATTGCATTTCCCTCCCTCTCCCGTAATTTGTCTCAGATAGGATCACTTTCATGAAAATCCCCCACCCTCCTCGCTCCGATAGACGTGTCTCATCTTTGGTTAAAAAAGGAAAATTTAGTCTCTCTTTAGCATATAAAAAAATTGTGGAACCTAGAACTGCTGTGTTGGGTAGTGAGCGGATTTGGAAAGTTCATGTGCCCCCAAAGTTAAAATTTTTCCTTTGGACCTTATGGTGGGACCGTATTCCTCACAAAAGCCTTCTTCATTGCCGAAATATCATTCCTTCTCCTGAATGTCACATGTGTCCAAATGTGGAGGAGTTATCCCTCCATGCTGTTATTCACGATTGTTCAATAGCCGCTGATGTCTGGCTAATGCTCAAACTTTCTGGGATATTCAATGTGTGCGTGATTGGATCATTGTTTGTCTAAACATGCGGTTAAAATATTGCGGTATCGAATGGGCCACTTTCTTTCCTTTCTTGTGTTTTGAAATTTGGAAAAATCGCAATCGTTTTGTGTTTGATACTACCCCTTAGCCCCCGGCAAATGTGATCTTATACCGTGCCCGTACCCTTGCTAATGAGTTCATAGCTTACCTCCCCCCATTACCTCCCACTCACAGGTCAATGCTCATATTAGGGAAAGTTTTTCTTCACCTTGGATGTACATTCATGTGGACCAGTCCTTTGTGGACATAGTAACCAAAACAAGTCTTGCAGGGGTTGTGCGTGACAACCAGGGAAATTGGCTTTTCAGTTCTCATTGTCTTTCCTATGCCGCTAATCCTCTATTTGCATAATTAATGGCTATTCGCCAAGGGTTACATGCTGCGAGTGACGCCAATATCACTCACATTGCCCTCCATTCGGATAGTAAACAGGCGGTTGATTTAATCAACTCCCATGAGGAGGTTTTTGATGACTTATACAGTGAGATTATCATGGATTGTAGGGAGCTGCAGCTTTACTTCCAGGAGACGAGGCTCATCTTCACTAGAAGAGAGGACAACAAGGTGGCCGACAAGCTTGGCCATGAGTGTAGGAATGGGTGTAACTCCCTGAATGTAATTAGGCATTTTCCCAATCTCCCTAATTATTGCCAGGATATTGTAATGGATGATTGTGTTAGGCTTTTTTCCATGACTCCTTAATCTATTTAAGTTACTTTGTTCACCAAAAAAAAAGAAAAGATACATCCCTTACATATTACAGGTAAGTCGTCCATGGCTATTAGTGAGAATCTAATGTATCGTCAATTTGCATATCAACCATCAATGGCTAATCTAATGCATCAATATAAGCAACACGAGTTTGAAGATCATGAAAAGATACACCCCTTACATATAACTGTACCAAAGCGTAAGTCGTCAATGGCTATTTGTGAGAGTTTGTGAGAATCTAATGCAAGTTATTCAACACAAGTTTGAAGATTATAAAAATAATAGACTTAAAAATATGAAAGCTAGGAATATGGGAAAGCTTTTTATTCACTCACTCAAAACTCATTATAACAATGACCTTTTATAAGACTTGAAAAACATAACTGACTTAGCTAGGAATTTGGAATGTCCCCCATTAATAACTTCATAATTAGAAACCTTTGTAACTGATAAGAAATCAACAATCATAGAATTTGAATCAATCCTCAACACCCCCCCTTGATTCAAAGTCACCAACTCCTAGCTGAGATGTAAAAAACTGATGCTTAGTTTGCGGAAGCGACTTGGTGAAGATATCAGCGTCTTGCTCATTTGTACCACAAAACTTCAAGATAATTTTTCCATCAGCAACTAACTTTCGGATGAAGTGGTGTTGCACATCAATATGCTTGGTTCGTCCATGGAATGCCGGATTTTTTGCCATTGCAATTGCTGACCTATTGTAACGAAGAGGAGTGTAGCTTGTTTGCTTAATGTCAAAATCGAGATAGCAATTTCGTAGCCACAATGCTTGTCGTCGTGCTGCAAAGAGCTGCCGCATACTCGGCTTGAGAAGATGACAATGCCACTATTTCTCGCTTCTTTGAACTCCAAGTGATAGCTCCAGAACCTAAGGTAAAAATATTACCTGAAGTGCTCTTTCGATCGTCTAAGCAGCCTGCCCAGTCACTGTCAGTGAAGCCAACCAACTTAAAATCTATGACTTTAGTATACCAAATGCCAAATTTCAAAGTTCCTGCCACATAGCGAAGTATTCTCTTAGCTGCACCCAGATGTTGCTTAGTGGGATTATGCATATATCTTGACACCATACTCACAGGAAAGGTAATATCTGGCCTAGTGTGTGTAAGGTAGTTTAACCCACCAACTAAACTCCTGTAGAATCTCCCATCAGCATGAGCAGTCCCGTCTTCACGTTGCAACTTCTCATTCACATTCATGGGTGTAGCTGCAACTTCACAGTTGGTCATGTGAAACCTTTTCAACAAATCAGTAGCATACTTTTCTTGGCATACAAAAATACCATCAGCACTTTGCTTCACTTCAAGCCCCAAAAAATATTTCAATAAACCCAAATCTGTTATCTCAAATTGACTCATCATACTATGCTTAAAATCATCAACTATGGATTGAGAAGAACCCATATAAATCATATCATCCACATAAAGACACACTACCAAGAAACTTCCATTACCTGGCTTCTTCAAGTAGAGTGTAGGCTCATTCTCACTTCTTGTAAAACCGTTTGACAGAAAGAAAGCATCAATCTTGCTGTACCATGCACGCGGGGCTTGCTTTAGCCCGTACAAAGCTTTCCTCAACCTATAGACTTTGTCTTCATTGCCATTTTCAACAAAGCCCTCAGGTTGTGAGACATAGACCTCCTCTTGCAAATCACCATTGAGGAAGGCGGACTTCACATCAAATTGATAAAGCGGCAACTGGAATTGAGCAGCAACAGTAAGAAATACTCTAACCGTCTTAAAGCGAGCAACAGGTGAGTAAGTCTCATCAAAATCTACACCTTGCTGTTGTGCATATTCCTTGGCAACGAGACGGGCTTTGTGCTTTTGGATGCTCCCATCAGAGTTATATTTTGTGCGGAACACCCACTTGAGCCCGATAACATTCTTGCCCTCTGGTTTATCAATTAGCTGCCAGGCCTCATTCTTCTCTATGCACCGCATCTCTTCTTTCATCGCATCCTCCCACACACCACTTTGTGCAGCTTCTTCATAGGTGGTTGGGTCTGAAACATACAGATCAAAGTTACATGTTCTGTAATTATCACTGAGTGATCTGGACTTTCTTGGAGGCGTCTCGCTGGAGGAACTATCAGGTGAGCTTGATGGTGTCAAGGAATCACTGGTGTTATGAGCTGGGCTGTGTGGAGGTGTTGAGTCAGGAGATGATGAGCTGCTACTATTAATTTGTTCAAGCTCTGGAGGTTCTTCAGGTTCTCCCATATCAAGTCTTGTACCCACAATTTGCTCATCATCACTCCATACCCATCTTTCATCTTCATTAAATCTGACATCTCTACTCACAACAACTTTGCCATTCACCAGATTATACAACTTATATGCTTTAGATTCACTACTATAGCCAACAAATATATATTTTTCAGATTTGCTATCAAGTTTGTGGCGTAAATTAGCAGGAATTAAAGCATAAGCAACGCAACCAAATATTCTCAAGTGCCTTACCCGAGGTTTTTTACCTCTCTATGCTTCAAATGGGGTTCGATCCATGACCGCTCTAGTTGGTGAAACATTCAGCAAGTAGACAACTGTTGCTACAACTTGTCCCCAGAATGTGTTTGGCAACCCCTTCACTTTCAGCATACTTTGAGCCATTTCAACAACTATTCTATTTTTGCGCTCTGCCACGCCATTTTGTTGAGGCGTGTAGGGTGCTGTAAGTTCTCTACAGATGCCATGGTCAGCACAAAAATCATTAAACTCATTTGATATAAATTCTCCACCCCGATCAGTTCGAAGAGCCTTTATGCACTAGTAGAATAATTGCTTATTGCTGCGGTGGTATTGCTGCGGTTTTACCAATACGCAGCAATATATCACATAAAAAGAAAAGGTAAAATATAAAATAAAGATATTGCTGCGGTTTCGGCCTAAAACCGCAGCAATATGGTATCAACGGGAAATTTTTTGAAAAAAAGTTGACTATTTGACCAGACATATTGCTGCGGTTTCTGTCAAGAACCGCAACAATATATTAAAATAATATTAAAAAAATAATATTTTAATATATTGCTGCGGTTCTTGATAGAAACCGCAACAATATCATTAAAAAAAAATTTAGAGTTATAATAAAAATCATTCAGTCAACACTAACGAGATCTAAATTCACGCACGCCTCTCTCATCATTCAGTCCTTCTCTCTCATCATTCAGTCTTTCTCTCTCCTCCGGTCGTCCTGAGCTTCTCTCGTCCGGTCCTCCTCCCGTCCGGTCTTCTTGTCTCTCGCCTCTCTCGTACCTGAGCTCCTCTCGCCTCGTCACCAATCACCGGCGAGGTTTCCGATGAGAGAGTAATACCGCCGGCAAGAACCCACGAAGAGATCACGATTGTCCTTAGCATGAAGATGAACAATACTCAGCATTCGACATCCTTAGCACCATGAAGAGGTTCGTTCACTTCTCCCTTTTTAATTTGTTCAGATCTAATTTTTTCTCTTTGATTTTCTATTTTATGTTAGCTGACTTTTGTTATTCGAGTTTGAAACTAAAATTCAGAGTTGGGATTGGAATTGACGAATTTGTTTTTTCTAGTGTATCACCATGGAATTCATGGCACCATTAATGTCCGCACGTAGAACGGTTGAAGAGTGTAAGAGTGCGGGCGAAGACGTGAGATGATGCTTGCACTCCAGTTAATTACATGTTTAAAATTTTTGCAATTTGTTATCTTCTTCGTTGTTTCTCCCACTTTCTTAGCAGGTAATTATTTAAGGCTCAGTCAGTGTAATATTGAAAATTTCTTCCAATTTTTATTCAGTTTTTTTGCTTGCAATGAATTGACTTGTACTTACTTCATCAGAATTTTTGTAATTATAAAATCCCAGTAAACCCATTTTTTTAATTTGAGGGTTTCACATAATGGGTGTCATTTTCTTCGAACTTTTCAGCTTTTAACTTATATGGATTGATGCCACTTTTGAGTTTATTTGTTTATACATTAGAATTGTACAAATGGATTGATGCACCGCGAATTTTGTCCGTTGTTGAGATTCGTCTGTCACTCATCTTCCTGAGTTAGCGTTCAATTCGTTTTTATTTTTTTTTTAATTTTCTAAATGTGAGATATGGAGAAGAAATGTACTCAACTTCTTTTATTTTCATGAACGAGTCTTTTGTATCTTTTATGTTTTTGTATTAGCATTCTTTGTCATTACTTTTAATTTGTGTGTTTTATTTTCTTCTTGTATTTTTTCCTTTCAAATTTGATGGCAAAGAGTAAAAAAAAATTTTTTTTTTTACCTGTACCAGTACCTATTGCTGCGGGTTCTATCAAAAACCGCAGCAATAGACTTTATTTTTTAATTATAAAATATATCTGTTGCTGCGGTTTTGGCTAGGAACCGCAGCAATAGGTGTAAACATATTGCTGCGGTTTTGGGTATGAACCGCAGCAATATGTTACACCTATTGTTGCGGTTAAAAACCGCAGCAATAGGTAATTTACCTATTGCTGCGCCCTTAATTGCTGCGCGGCGAAAACCGCCGCAATAGGCTACTTAATGACCGCAACAATAAGCAATTATTCTACTAGTGATGGTTCTCCCACTTTGATTCTCCACAAGCACCTTAAACTTCTTGAACTCATTAAAAGCCTCAGACTTTAATGCCAAAAAATAAACCCAACTCATTCTAGTAAAATCATCGGTGAGCAATAAAAAATATCGACTACCACCTATAGACTCAGTTCTCATCGGCCCACATAAATCAGCATGAACTAAATCAAGGAAGTTTGACGCTCGCCATGACTGCCCAGAAGGAAATGGTAACCTACATTGTTTCCCATACACACACCCCTCACAAAAGGCATGTTCACCAATTTTCGGTAGTCCAACAACCATTTCATTGTTACTCAAGACTCTTAAACTTTTAACATTCAAATGCCCAAAACGCATATGCCAAAGCCTAGTTTCACTATCACCCTTAACAGTTAGTGCACTACTCACATCATTAATGATATCAAGTGGGAACATTCTATTATGTGTCATAGGAATGCGAGCGATGATTTTGTTACATTTTTTGTCAGTAACGGTGCACATAGCATCTTCAAAAATCACAGAATAGCCACTACTCACTAATTGACCAATGCTTAATAAGTTGTCGGCTAAACTAGGCACAAACTGCACATTATGAATAAGTTTGGCATCACCTTGCTGTGTATTTATGGCAATGGTACCTCTCCCTTCGACTTGGATGGGTTTGTCATCTCCGAGCCGCACTTCACTCTTCAACGTTTCATCAAGCTCTTTGAAAAGGGCTTTCGAGCAGGACATATGATTTGAACACCCGCTATCAACAAACCATACACCATCAGCCTGATCACTTATTCGGGAATGTGCCATAAACAATTTGGACTCCTCTTCAACTGTTTCTGCAAAATTTGCCTATTGTTCATTCTTCTGTTTAGCCCAACAATATGCCTCCTTGTGACCAAACTTTTGACAGTAATGGCACTGGAAGGATTTCTTGTCATGACGCCCTTCATAAGAACGTCCTCTTCCTCTGCCACCACTGCGACCGCGACCGCAAAAACCACCTCTTCTATGTCCACGGCCAGAAAAATCTGTCTTCCCTTTATAGGAAGACTCACCAGAATTTGTTGTCTTCTCCTTATAAGACGACTCCCCCTTCACTTGAAAGGCCTTCTGTTCCCCCTTAACACCAGATTTTTTCACCCTAGATTCATGAGCTAACAGAGAACTCATCAACTCATCAAAGGTATAAGTTGACAAATTCTTGGACTCCTCAATTGCAGGGACAAGATAATCAAAATTCACATTTAAACTTCTCAATACTTTACCCACAACAAGTTCATTTTTAATGTCCTCATCATAGGACCTCATTTGGCTAACAATTTCAGTTACCCTAGACAAATAAGTTTGCACAGATTCCGTCTCACCCATCATCAATTTAGCAAATTCAAGACGAAGAGTTTGCAATCGTACCTTAATTACTCTCTCGTCACCCAAGTACTACTGCTTGAGAATTTCCCATGCTTCATGGGCACTGTTGGCTGCTGAAATGAGCGGGAATATATCATCATAAGCTGATTGAAGGAAGAACAACGCCTTGGCATCTTTCTTGCGGTTCTCCCTCAGTTGCTGATCAGGTACCGCCGGTGCCGGGTCCGGTTCGAAATAATCGTTCGCCACCAAATCCCACAATTCTTGGGACCGAAACATAGTCTTCATTTTAAGACTCCAAAGATGATATTTGTCTCCCTTGAAAACTGGAATAAGGGGTTGAGAGGAAGAATTTATACCATTGCCCGCCATAATCAACACTCAATTTTTTGTGGGTTTTGTGCTCTCCGTGAAATAAAAATGGAGTCTGGGTGCTTTACTGTTTTTTTTTACTCTTGCTGTAAAATCCACGGGGAAGAAGTGAATCTCACCCAAGCTCTGATACTACATAATATACTATAAAATAGGAAAGCTAGGAATATGAGAAAGCTTTTTATTCACTCACTCAAAACTCATTACAACAATGACCTTTTATAAGACTTGAAAAACATAACTGACTTAGCTAGGAATTTGGAATGTCCCCCCATTAATAACTTCATAATTAGAAACCTTTGTAACTGATAAGAAATCAACAGTCATAGAATTTGAATCAATCCTCAACAGAAAATACATATCCCTTACATATTACTGTACCAAAGCGTAAGCCGTCTGGTGAAGCATATAATACGATTTATTGCATTGGTAATGAGCTTGATGGCTATGAAATATTTAAACGCGTGTATAAAGATGATGATGAAGAGATATTCAACATTAGTATAGCGGAGCGTATGGGTATAACCCAAGTACGTTAGCGGACCCCCATGAGGAGTCCGCGAACACAATGACAGACGCGAATATTGTAAGTGTCGCCTATTGCTCTAACAAGTCAGTTCATTGACGTGGTCCGACAATGTTGGCGGTCGCCCAACAAGACAAAATAAGGGAATCTTCTCAACTGTCAAACACACCACCGCCGTACACGTGTAAAAGGATTACGCACCCTGTCAGAGGAATAGTACTTCTATAAATAGCCAAATGGTACTATTCTGCAGGTACATTCTCACACACTCAGAATTCTTATCTCTCTATCTCTACTTTCTCTCTCTAAATCCTACTTGGACACGTGCTGATTTGAGCGTCGGAGGGGGTTTCCTCGCATCCCCCCCGAGGGTAGTTCACGTTTGCTTCTTGTGAAGCTATTCACCAGCGGACGCTAACTCCAATCCTTGACGGACTCTTTTCAAGACCGTCAACCGTTTCTCAACCGAAACAACTTGGCGCTAGAAGGAGGGGCCTCCCATCTTTGTGAACGCTATCATGGAAAGAGCAAACAATGACAGCCGTGATCCATCAGAGTTTGAAACCGGTCAGGGATCTACACCCATCATTACCGGACCACTCGGTGCACCTCAGTTCAGCACCAGGATGGCCGAGAACGTCAATGAGCAGTAAACTCATGGGAACAATGTGTCTCAGGTAAACACTGGTGGCGGATCATTTAACCTGGATCAATTGAATCAATTCTCTCCTGAGCAGCTACAAACTGTAGCGTCTTTCATCCAAATGTTACAAGCGGGTACTCCTCAGCCTAACAACACCCCTACTCCTAATACAAGAGTTGGTCAAGTTTGCAGGCGGGTGACGCCCTTAACTGGTCGCAATGCTGATGGTCCGCCAGTGAGGAGATTGCGTATCTTCACTCAAGAAGGACGTCAGATGGAGAGAATAATCGATGACCCAGAGTATGAAGAAGCTGTCCTAGAGACTGAGAATCTAAACAATTATGAAGATGAGTATCAAAGCCGTTCTCATCGAGAATACAGCACCAACGGTGTAAGCAACTATTCTGCTGGCGGACACTTGTTGATTAAACCTAAGGTTTGTCTCCCTTCATTCCGAAAATCTTAAACCACCCCATGCCGCGAATCAAGATGCCGTCTTGCAAGTATGACGACACCTCGGGCCGGATGACCATGTGGCCGCTTATGAGGGGCACATGTATTTATACACCCAGGTGGACGCCATCTGGTGTAAAGTCTTCCCATCCACTCTGACTGGGATTGCCCATACATGGTTTAAGAGCATCAAGGCTGGTAATGTTTCAAGTTTTTCTCAGCTTTCATCTATGTTCAGCACTCACTTCGTGAGTAATAGGCGCCGTGAGCGCACAACTGGCGAGTTGTTATCTATCAAGCAGCGGAAAAATGAGAGCCTGTGAGATTTCGTTGGCCGTTTTAATGCTGAGGCGGTCACTATTCCTCGTCTTCAGCAAGACGTGGCCGTCCTAGCTCTAATGACTGGGCTGAGGGAGGGGTCTGCATTCAGGAGCTACCTGGGCCGCAAAACCTTCACATCCCTAGAGCCAGTCTTAAGAAAGGCGAACGACTTCATTAGAGGTGAGGAGTTTGACAAGGCCACGAGCAGCCAAAGCCGCGAGCCCGAAAAGAAGAAGGATGATAAGCAGAAGAAGGAAAAGGGTCGCGAAAATTATCGCGGCCGAGATGAAAGGAAGCAAGAATCAAATGTGGTCAAGAAAGGAAACGACCGCGAGAAGAATGACCGCGAAAGGTTCGAGTATAAAGATAAGTTCGATGCATATACGCAGCTCACGACCTCAAGAGCTCAGATATATCAGATGAACAAGGACAATGATAAATGGCAGCGTCCAAAGCAAATGTTTCACAAAAACCGTGATAAGAGCAAGTGGTGCGACTTTCATGGGGATCACAGCCATACTACTGAGAACTGTAGACATTTGAAGGATAATCTAGAGGATCTGATAAGACGGGGTTACTTCACTCAGTACAAGGCTCAGTTAAAGGAGGGAGGCGCGATAAAGGCAAATAACCAGAATGTGCAATCGCGGATCTCGAAAATTCACGTTATAAGTGGCGGTCCAATTCATGGCGGTAGCATGAACGGAGCAAAGGCTAGCCTAAAAGAATTCAGGCATCAGGTCAATTTCAACGAAAGCATGCAATGGAGAAGGCCGCCAGTAATGCCCGCCATGTCTTTCACTGTCGAAGACGCGAAGCATGTCGTCTACCCCCATGATGACCCGCTAGTGGTCACATTGAAGGTATCAAACTGTTTGATCCACAAAATTCTGGTGGACGGAGGAACTTTCGCAAACATACTGTATCTCTCCACTTTTGAGAAGCTGATGATCGGCCGGGAGCATCTGAAGCCTGTTCGCTACCCGGTGATAGGTTTCACGAGGGCGTCAGTGATCCCAGAAGGGCTGATAACCCTACCGGTAAGGGTAGGAGAAGATAAGAACGCCAGGGATGTAATGACGGAATTTTTGGTAGTTGACATACCAGGAGCTTACAATGCAATTATCGGACGTCCCTTCATCCATAACGTCCAAGGGGTTGTATCAACTTACCATCTTACCATGCTGTATGTTTCCAATCTGGGGACGACATCAAAGTTAAGAGGAAATCAGGAGATGGCAAAATCGTGCTATCTAACAGCATTAAAGCAGCCGGCAAGGAGAATTCCGGTAGAAGACCTGAATCCGCCAACTCGGAAGCAAAGGCGAGCTCAGAGGAGAGCTCTGGCAAATGAGGAAGAATCCGAGAAAGGGGATGAGGAGATGAAAGAAGTCTCAATGGAAGAGTTGGAATCTAGACCCGATGATACGCCCAGACCCAAGCCGGACGGAGAAACAAAGCAAGAGATGTTGGTAGAGGTCCAGACAAGGACAGTGGGCCCGTCGGAAGCAGGACATGGACCCAAAGGTCAGGGTCAACCTGGTGACTCTCCTAAGAGAAAACACGGATGTCTTCACGTTCTCGACGGATGAGATGCGGGAATAGACCCGCCGTGATGGTACATCGTCTAAATGTTCACAAAGACTTGTCCGACCTATCCAAGCAAAAGAAGCGAAATTTTTCGGCCGAAAAGAACAAGGCCATCAAAGAGGAAGTTGATAAGCTGCTGGCGGCCGACTTCATTGAGCCATGTGATTACCCAGAATGGTTGGCCAACGTGGTCATGGTGAAAAAAGCTAACGGTAAGTGGAGGATGTGCGTAGACTTCACGGACCTCAATAGAGCCTGCCCAAAGGACTGCTATCCGCTACCAAGAATAGACCAGCTAGTGTATTCTACTAGCGGTCATGCACTCTTAAGCTTTATGGATGCATTCTCGGGTTATCACCCGGATTAGCTTACTCAAGGCCGATAGAAAAAGGCAAGCATTCATCACGGATTGTGGCGTATACAACTATAAGGCAATGCCGTTTGGGCTTATTAATCTTTGAGCAACATACCAAAAGCGGTCGACAAAGTATTCGCGGATCAGAGGGGGAGGAACATCGAAGCATATGTTGACGACTCCATCGTCAAAAGTAAAACTGACCACGAACACCTGTATGACCTGGAAGAAACTTTCAAAACTTTGAGAAAGTATAAGATGAAACTCAACCCAAAGAAATGTGTCTTTGGGGTGAGACCAGGGAAGTTTTTTGGGCTTTGTGGTAAGCAAGAGAGGGATCGATGCGAATCCGAATAAAGTTCAAGCTATTGTTGACCTACCTGAGCCAAAGAGCGTCAAAGATATTCGTAGGCCGACGGGAAGAATGGCGGCCTCTCACGATTTATTTCAAAATCGGCAGACAAGGCTTTGCCTTTCTTTGCACTGCTAAGGGGAAATAAGAAGTTCGAGTGGGGAGAGGAGCAAAGCAAAGCATTCTTGGCGGTCAAAGAGCACTTGAAAAGCTTGCCCACCATTACGAGACCCGAGACTGGGGACGTATTGCAATTGTACATCTCGGCCTCGCCGAAAACAGTCTCGGCCGTGTTATTGGTGGAAAAAGAGAAGAGGGCAAACGGCAATATACTTCGTCGATCCACATCCTTAACGGGCCGAGAGCCGTTATCGACCGATTGAGAAAATGGCTTTGGCCGTGATAATCGCCGCCAGGAAGCTCAGGCCATACTTCGACTGTCATCCCATTCAAGTTCTAACCAATCAGCCGCTAGAAAAGGCATTGCAAAAGATGGATAGTTCCGGCCGCTTGCTGAAATGGGCCGTTGAGCTATCAGAGTATGATATACAATATAAGCCTAGGACCGCTATCAAAGCCCAGGCCCTGGCAGATTTTATTGTAGAAGCCTCATATGAGGAGGAAGAAATGGAGCAGAAGGAAACACCGCTCTTGGAGGTCGACGGATCATCCGCTGTTAGCGGATCCGGGGCTGGTATAGTGATGATCAACCCTGAAGGAAATTCATTCCAGTACGCCATCAAGTTCGCCTTCCCGGCATCAAACAACGAAGCAGAATATGAAGAGGCAATTGCCGGCTTAAGAATGTGTTTGGCGGCGGGCGCTAGGAATGTACTCTTGAATACGGACTCGCAGTTGGTTAGCGGCCAGCTAAGAGGACAATTTGAAGTCAGAGAGCCTAACATGCCTGAAGTACGTGGAAAAGGCCAAGGAGTTAATAGCTCAATTGAATCACTTTGAGATTCAAACAATACCAAGGGCCGAGAACACGAAAGCGGACGCATTGTCCAAATTAGCAAGTTCTGACTCATTTAGCATTGAGAAAACCGTCACGGTGGACATCTTGAAGGAAAAAAGCATCACGGAAAAAATTGTGACCGTCAACAGCATAAACCAACAAGGGGAGTGGTTTAGTGAGCTGGTGGCGTATAAGCTGACTGGGACGCTTCCCAATGATCCTTCGTCCGCCAAGAAACTCAAGCGACAAGCCCGTAAGTACGTCATATATCGGAATGAGTTGTACAAGAAATCGTTTAGTCTACCTCTCGCTTAAGTGTGCAACCGCATGGGGAATCCGCGAAGATTCGGAAGAAATACATGAAGGTATTTGCGGCAATCACATTGGCGGTAAAGCCCTAGCATTGAAGGCACTAAGAGCTGGGTTCTATTGGCGAGTATGCTTGACGGATGCCCGGGGTTATGTTAAGAGGTGCGACAAATGCCGGAGATATGCCCCCGTCATCAACGAGCCGGCCCAATGATTTGCGGCCTATCCTATGCCCAATTCCGTTTGCCCGGTGGGGAATGGACATCCACGGGACCATTCACCACAGCAACTAGAGGGAGGAGATTCCTAATAGTGGGCATTGACTACTTTACAAAGTGGATAGAGGCAGAACCGACAGTAAAAATCAAGGCAAATCAGGTCAAGAAATTCATCTGGCAGAACATTATGACAAGATTTGGGATTCCCACTGCTATCGTCTTCGACCATGGCGTTCAATTTGATTGCCGTCCCATACAAGCTTTTCTAACAGAGTTTCGCGTGAAGGTTGCATACTCGGTCGTTTGCCATCCCCGAGCAACGGACAAGCGAGGCCGCGAACAAACAAATCTTGAATGCCTTGAAGAAAAAACTAGATGAGTTCAAAGGAGGATGGGCCGATATGGTGCGGCGGTGCTATGGTCAAATAGAACAACGAGAGAAGGAAGCGACTGGGAGAAAGCCCTTTTAAGGCGGCCTTTGGTGCGAAGCGGTGCCACCGGTAGAGGTGGGCTTACCCTCTTACCGGATCAAGCACCAAGACCTTCAAAGAAACGACCAGGCACTCAGGGAAATCCTAGAATTCTTGCCAGAAACAAGACTCATGGCGGAACTGAGAGCAGCTGCTTAGAAAGATAGAATCAGCAAGACTTACAATAAGAAAGTCCTAGAAAGGCAGTTAGATGTTGGCGACCTAGTCCTTCGCAGAACAGTAGCTACCGGTAAGGCGCATACCGAAGGGAAGCTGACTGCTAATTGGGAAGGTCCTTACGTCATAGCTAAGAAGATTGCTTCCGCTCTTTCATCCTAAAAAGCATGGATGACAAGGAGCTTAAGAATTGTTGGAATGCTAGCGTCCTAAAGAAATACTATGTTTGATCCAGGAGATGTAATAGGCCGAGAGCCACTTTTCATTACATAAATAATACAAGCCTCCGCTAGCAATTCATCAATCATCTTATTATTCTCATTACATAAATAATACAGACCTAAACTCAAAACAAAAGCCATATGACGGGCTCAAAGTGCATTAACGGTCCTATGACGGACCTAGCAAAACAAAGACCTAGCACAAAACAAAAGCCATATGACGGGCTCAAAGTGCGTTAACGGTCATATGACGGACCTAGCACAAAACAAAAGCCATATGACAAGGCTCAAAGTGCATTAACGGTCCTATGACGGACCTAGCACAAAACAAAAGCCATATGACGGGCTCAAAGTGCGTTAACGGTCATATGACAGACCTAGCACAAAACAAAAGCCAAATGACAGGCTCATAGTGCATTAACGGTCATATGACAGACCTAGCACAAAACAAAAGCCATATGACAGGCTCAAAGTGCATTAACGGTCCTATGACGGACCTAGCACAAAACAAAAGCCATATGACGAGGCTCAAAGTGCGTTAACGGTCATATGATAGACCTAGCACAATACAAAAGCCATATGACGGGCTCAAAGTGCATTAACGGTCATATGACAGACCTAGCACAAAACAAAAGTCATATGACAGGCTCAAAGTGCATTAACGGTCATATGACAGACCTAGCACAAAACAAAAGCCATATGACAGGCTCAAAGTGCGTTAACGGTCATATGACATGCCTGACACAAAGCAAAAGTCATATGACAGGCTCACGTGCATTCGCGGTCACATAACAGACCAGACGACAACTAGCGTTTATGAATAAAAACGGTTAGCGGTCATGCAACAATCAGACGAAAATTGGAGCAATAACAACACAAGATATAACCAAAGTACTTTCCATAAAATAAAAACTACTGGCTTGGCGGCCAACTACAAATGAAAACGATGGCGGCCAAATGAAAGGCTTTCAGTTGGAATCGTACTTATAAAATTAAGAAACATTAGTGTTTACAAATGCCAACATGGGCCGAATAAAGTGTTAACCAAAATGTTTAAAAAAAAGATTACAAACTATAAGCTATTGGAAGAACAGGAAGAGCTGAGAGAAGGCCGCCAAAAACTTCAAGAGGCAGGGACATCCCGAGGGTCCGCATCAGCTATGGCGTCCTCATTGGCAAACTTCGGATCCCCCTCGAAGGGCGTGAGATGTTGGCCGGCATCATGAGCATCTTCAATCACATTCCAGTCAAATCCTGGAATGGTCTTGCATACACACCTCATGGCGGCCGCCCATCCGCCATCATATCTCTTATGAAGAGTCGCCACATACTCGTTTGTATACATAAATTTCGAGTCAAAATATATATAAGACAAGAAACAAAGTAACAAAGAAATTATATATCATAAATGTATTGAGTACAATCTCTGTAAATAGTTTATAATGAAAATAAACTAAGTCCTCTGATTCTGTTTCGTAGCTTGAGAGTGACACGTGTTGATGTCGACGTGGACCTGAGTTTGAGTTTTATTTGAGTGTATTCGAATGAGGGCTGTCAAAATCTTGAATCTCAATCGAATGTGTTTGAGTGTATCTGAACAGTCGGCACGGATTTGATGTGCTTGTTGACTATTTGCAGAGAGAATTCCAAGAGAGTTTTATGAGCTCTTGAAAATAATAATTTTCTGGTCCCCTCAACTGAAGGAGGTGAGGTCTATTTATAGGGAATGAAGAACCCTTCATGGACTTGGTAGCTTATGGGCTTGGGCCCGTTTATGACTTGGAAGTCTTTTCTTACCTTTGCCATTTGACCATCTTAATTATTTGGACTAGTGATATGGACTTGCCCAAATAGTTGACAACCCAAATTATATTTATTTGATTTAATTTGGATAATTTATTTAAGTGGGCTAAATTAATTAAAGTGGGCTAATTATATTTAATTTAGCTTAATAATAATCAATTTATTTTAATTTGTAAAACACTAATAAATTTTTAGTGTCTACAAATTGCTCCCTCGAGACCATGTCATGAACACGACTTGTTGGGTTTTGGTATGACGAGGTCTCGACAAATTTGAAATGACTGGTAACAAGGTGATCTGACAATCACTGTGCTGCTAGGATTTGTTGCCGAGAGTGATGAACCACCTATAACTCTATTAAGTCTTGGACTTGGAAAAATAATCCTAATCGAATAAGTATTAGGTTTCATTTTTTTCTTCACCAAAGTGTATAAATATGCACGTAATTAATCTTCCCCTCGTCCTGCATATTAGTAGATTACAAGTAATTTCACCGGACTTTGTATTCAACTCGCTCTAACGTTCGCAAGCACACAACATTTGAGCACTAGACTAACCGATTATTCACCAGTAAGCCGTTATTCTTTTCATCACATAGGAATATAGGGTTGATATTATCTGTTTATTAGCCATAGAATTTTTTTCTTTCCTCTTCTCCATTGACTTTCGGTTGATTTGCAGTAAGAAGCATGATTTTTTTTTTGTCTTTTGATTATTTGTCTTCTGTATGATTCCTCATCAACATCTTCTCTCTCAGTCATTCAAAATAATGAATTTGGCTTCTCATTACTGCCATGTGTTTATCATCCTTTCTTTTCAAAAATTTTTTTTTCGACACTTGTGTGCAGTTGATGATAACTGTGATTGTTTGTTTGTACAGGTAAGTACTCATATAGTGCCAAAGCCCCCTGATCAGCGTCATCATCACTAATCATCAAAAGGTAAAATCCTTTTATCAATTCACGCCTTGTAATAGGCTTCATGCTTTGCACTTTATTATATATATATTTTTTTAATCTGATTCATGGATGCTTTATGTTTATTGTAGAATTATAACAGACTCCATGTGTAATTCATGTTGGTGTAGCAATGTCTGATCTTTGACTTTATCTTTGTTCTCTCATAAGTCACACCCTAATATATACCTCCCGCTTTCTCTTCTTTTTTTTTCTTGCTGAAATTTTGATAATCATACAACGCCTGTATTGCTCTGTTCTTCTTGTTTTCTTAATTACTTTGCCGCCATGAGTCTTATGACACGCTTGAATTCTTGTGATTCTTCATCTTTGAATATTAAACTTGATCATGCGGTTATTGTTGGCTGAATGTTTTTTTTTTGATTGCTTGTCTCATCGTGTTGATTATCATCAATCATTCATGCCCAACAATTAATAACTAAATGCAGTAATCGATTTGCTAATGAAACAAGCGCTGGGATTGAAAATTTTTTTCGTCACTTTTATTTCACTCTTTTTTTTTTACCAACAATTTGAACTTTGACACTTTTTTTTTTGACTTGCAGTATATCAGATTTTTTTGAGATACTGAACTGCTAGGCTATCTTTTGAGTAACCTCAGAAGGTCTAGACTAGTAAGGTGATGATTCTTATTTATACCCCCTTGAGTCCTTTTTTTTTTTTTTTTCATGTGTGCCCGTGTATTTTTTTTGTACTATATGACAGGTTCACTTGAAGATGGGGACTTCGTCGCGATGGGCCATATGTGCGACTATGAGCCTGTCAGGGGTGTTATTCGTATGTCTTTATATAGCACTGCGACAATGTCACCTCCAGACAGTCCCTTGAAGACGAAGACGGGGATTTCGTCGCGATGGGCCATATGTGCGACTATGAGCCTGTCAGGGGTGTTATGCGTATGTCTTTAGCACTGCGACAATGTCACCTCCAGACAGTCCCTTGAAGACGAAGACGCAGCGTCCAACCCTTCCCCTCTTTGTTTATTTAAATATTTTTTTTCTGACACACCTTTTTTTCTCTTTTTTTTTTCAGGATGGTGTACTTCAAAGAATTTAAGAGAGGCGAAGACATTCATCTCTCTTTAATCGACAATGAAGAAGCTGATCTACGGACTGGCACTAATTTCGTTATTCACAAATCACTACTTCGTCCTGACGGCATGCAGACGCACATTGACAAAGGATCATTACTGAGTGAAATGTCAGTAAAGGTGAACAAGGGGTCCCGCGACGCAATTCCGATGTATGTCCTTAAGAGCACTCTTCGAGACAACTTTGAGCTTCCTACGTCTTCATCAATGCTTGGCCGTAGTATCATTTCAGGTTCGGTGCGATGGGGTTCGAAAAATTTGAGAATGACCTTTTATAAGACTTGAAAAACATAACTGACTTAGCTAGGAATTTGGAATGTCCCCCATTAATAACTTCATAATTAGAAACCTTTGTAACTGATAAGAAATCAACAGTCATAGAATTTGAATCAATCCTCAACAGAAAATACATATCCCTTACATATTACTGTACCAAAGCGTAAGCCGTCTGGTGAAGCATATAATACGATTTATTGCATTGGTAATGAGCTTGATGGCTATGAAATATTTAAACACGTGTATAAAGATGTTGATGAAGAGATATTCAACATTAGTATAGCGGAGCGTATGGGTATAACCCAAGTACGTTAGTGGACCCCCATGAGGAGTCCGCGAACACAATGACAGACGCGAATATTGTAAGTGTCGCCTATTGCTCTAACAAGTCAGTTCGTTGACGTGGTCCGACAACGTTAGCGGTCGCCCAACAAGACAAAATAAGGGAATCTTCCCAACTGTCAAACACACCACCGCCGTACACGTGTAAAAGGATTACGCACCCTGTCAGAGGAATAGTACTTCTATAAATAGCCAAATGGTACTATTCTGCAGGTACATTCTCACACACTCAAAATTCTTATCTCTCTCTCTACTTTCTCTCTCTAAATCCTACTTGGACACGTGCTGACTTGAGCGTCGGAGGGGGTTTCCTCGCATCCCCCCCGAGGGTAGTTCACGTTGCTTCTTGTGCAGCTATTCACCAGCGGACGCTAACTCCAATCCTTGACGGACTCTTTTCAAGACCGTCAACCGTTTCTCAACCGAAACAACTTGGCGCTAGAAGGAGGGGCCTCCCATCTTTGTGAACGCTATCATGGAAAGAGCAAACAATGACAGCCGTGATCCATCTGAGTTTGAAAGCGGTCAGGGATCTACACCCATCATTACCGGACCACTCGGTGCACCTCAGTTCAGCACCAGGATGGCCGAGAACGTCAATGAGCAGTAAACTCATGGGAACAATGTGTCTCAGGTAAACACTGGTGGCGGATCATTTAACCTGGCTCAATTGAATCAATTCTCTCCTGAGCAGCTACAAACTGTAGCGTCTTTCATCCAAATGTTACAAGCGGGTACTCCTCAGCCTAACAACACCCCTACTCCTAATAGAAGAGTTGGTCAAGTTCGCAGGCGGGTGGCGCCCATAACTGGTCGCAATGCTGATGGTCCGCCAGTGAGGAGATTGCGTACCTTCACTCAAGAAGGACGTCAGATGGAGAGAATAATCGATGACCCAGAGTATGAAGAAGCTGTCCTAGAGACTGAGAATCTAAACAATTATGAAGATGAGTATCAAAGCCGTTCTCATCGAGAATACAGCACCAACGGTGTAAGCAACTATTCTGCTGGCGGACACTTGTTGATTAAACCTAAGCTGTCTCCCTTCATTCCAGAAATCTTAAACCACCCCATGCCGCGAATCAAGATGCCGTCCTGCAAGTATGACGGCACCTCAGACCCGGATGACCATGTGACCGCTTATGAGGGGCACATGTATTTATACACCCAGGTGGACGCCATCTGGTGTAAAGTCTTCCCATCCACTCTGACTGGGATTGCCCAGACATGGTTTAAGAGCATCAAGGCTGGTAATGTTTCAAGTTTTTTTCAGCTTTCATCTATGTTCAGCACTCACTTCGTGAGTAATAGGCGCCGTGAGCGCACAACTGGCGAGTTGTTATCTATCAAGCAGCGGAAAAATGAGAGCCTGCGAGATTTCATTGGCCGTTTTAATGCTGAGGCGGTCACTATTCCTCGTCTTCAGCAAGACGTGGCCGTCCTAGCTCTAATGACTGGGCTGAGGGAGGGGTCTGCATTCAGGAGCTACCTGGGCCGCAAACCTTCACATCCCTAGAGCCAGTCTTAAGAAAGACGAACGACTTCATTAGAGGTGAGGAGTTTGACAAGGCCGCGAGCAGCCAAAGCCGCGAGCCCGAAAAGAAGAAGGATGATAAGCAGAAGAAGGAACAGGGTCGCGAAAATTATCGCGGCCGAGATGAAAGGAAGCAAGAAACAAATGTGGTCAAGAAAGGAAACGACCGCGAGAAGAATGACCGCGAAAGGTTCGAGTATAAAGATAAGTTCGATGCATATACGCAGCTCACGACCTCAAGAGCTCAGATATATCAGATGAACAAGGACAATGATAAATGGCAGTGTCCAAAGCAAATGTTTCACAAAAACCATGATAAGAGCAAGTGGTGCGACTTTCATGGGGATCACGGCCATACTACTGAGAACTGTAGACATTTGAAGGATAATCTAGAGGATATGATAAGACGGGGTTACTTCACTCAGTACAAGGCTCAGTCAAAGGAGGGAGGCGCGATAAAGCCAAATAACCAGAATGTGCAATCGCGGATCTCGGAAATTCACGTTATAAGTGGCGGTCCGATTCATGGCGGTAGCATGAATGGAGCAAAGGCCAGCCTAAAAGAATTCAGGCATCAGGTCAATTTCAACGAAAGCATGCAATGGAGAAGGCCGCCAGTAATGCCCGCCATGTCTTTCACTGTCGAAGACGCGAAGCATGTCGTCTACCCCCATGATGACTCGCTAGTGGTCACGTTGAAGGTATCAAACTGTCTGATCCACCGAATTCTGGTAGACGGAGGAACTTCCGCAAACATACTGTATCTCTCCACTTTTGAGAAGCTGATGATCGGCCGGGAGCATCTGAAGCCTGTTTGCTACTCGGTGATAGGTTTCACGGGGGCGTCAGTGATCCCAGAAGGGCTGATAACCCTACCGGTAAGGGTAGGAGAAGATAAGAACGCCAGGGATGTAATGACAGAATTTTTGGTAGTTGACGTACCAGGAGCTTACAATGCAATTATCGGACGTCCCTTCATCCATAACGTCCAAGGGGTTGTATCAACTTACCATCTTACCATGCTGTATGTTTCCAATCTGGGGACGACAGTTTAGTTAAGAGGAAATCAGGAGATGGCAAAATCGTGCTATCTAACAGCATTAAAGCAGTCGGCAAGGAGAATTCCGGTAGAAGACCTGAATCCGCCAACTCGGAAGCAAAGGCGAGTTCAGAGGAGAGCTCTGGCAAATGAGGAAGAATCCGAGAAAGGGGATGAGGAGATGAAAGAAGTATTAATGGAAGAGTTGGAATCTAGACCCGATGATACGCCCAGACCCATGCCGGACGGAGAAACAAAGCAAGAGATGCTGTCAGAGGATCCGGCAAGGACAGTGGCTATCGGAACAGACATGGACCCAAAGGTCAGGGTCAACCTGGTGACTCTCCTAAGAGAAAACGCGGATGTCTTCGCGTTCTCGGCGGATGAGATGCCGGGAATAGACCCGGCCGTGATGGTACATCGTCTAAATGTTGACAGCACTGTCCGACCTATCAAGCAAAAGAAGCGAAATTTTTCGGCCGAAAAGAACAAGGCCATCAAAGAGGAAGTTGATAAGCTGCTGGCGGCCGACTTCATTGAGCCATGTGATTACCCAGAATGGTTGGCCAACGTGGTCATGGTGAAAAAAGCTAACGGTCAGTGGAGGATGTACGTAGACTTCACGGACCTCAATAGAGCCTGCCCAAAGGACTGCTATCCGCTACCAAGAATAGTTCAGCTAGTGGATTTTACTAGCGGTCATGCACTGTTAAGCTTTATGGATGCATTCTCGGGCTATCACCAGATTAGCTTACTCAAGGCCGATAGAAAAAAGGCAGCATTCATCACGGATTGTGGCGTATACAACTATAAGGCAATGTCGTTTGGGCTTCGTAATGCTGGAGCAACATACCAAAAGCTGGTCGACCAAGTATTCACGGATCAGAGGGGGAGGAACATCGAAGCATATGTTGACGACTCCATCGTCAAAAGTAAAACTGACCACGAACACCTGTATGACCTGGAAGAAACTTTCAAAACTTTGTGAAAGTATAAGATGAAACTCAACCCAAAGAAATGTGTCTTTGGGGTGAGAGCAGGGAAGTTTTTGGGCTTTGTGGTAAGCAAGAGAGGGATCGATGCGAATCCGGATAAAGTTCAAGCTATTGTTGACCTACCTGAGCCAAAGAGCGTCAAAGATATTCAGAGGCTGACAGGAAGAATGGCAGCCCTCACTCGATTTATTTCAAAATCAGCAGACAAGGCTTTGCCTTTCTTTGCACTGCTAGGGGAAATAAGAAGTTCGAGTGGGGAGAGGAGCAAAGCAAAGCATTCTTGACGGTCAAAGAGCACTTGAAAAGCTTGCCCACCATTACTAGGCCCGAGACTGGGGACGTATTGCAATTGTACATCTCGGCCTCGCCGAAAACAGTCGCGGCCGTGTTATTGGTGGAAAAAGAGAAGAGCGGCAAAGAACCAATATACTTCGTCAGTCACATCCTTAACGGGCCAGAGAGCCGTTATCAGCTGATTGAGAAAATGGCTTTGGCCGTGATAATCGCCGCCAGGAAGCTCAGGCCATACTTCGACTGTCATCCCATTCAAGTTCTAACCAATCAGCCGCTAGAAAAGGCGTTGCAAAAGATGGATAGTTCCGGCCGCTTGCTTAAATGGGCCGTTGAGCTATCAGAGTATGATATACAATATAAGCCTAGGACCGCTATCAAAGCCCAGGCCCTGGCAGATTTTATTGTAGAAGCCTCATATGAGGAGGAAGAAATGGAGCAGAACCAACCTGGCTACTGGAGGTCGACGGATCTTCCGCTGTTAGCGGATCCGGGGCTGGTATAGTGATGATCAACCCTGAAGGAAATTCATTCCAGTACGCCATCAAGTTCGCCTTCCCGGCGTCAAACAACGAAGCAGAATATGAAGCGGCAATTGCCGGTTTAAGAATGTGTTTGACGGCGGGCGCTAGGAATGTACTCTTGAAGACGGACTCGCAGTTGGTTAGCGGCCAGCTAAGAGGAGAATTTGAAGTCAGAGAGCCTAACATGCTGAAGTACGTGGAAAAGACCAAGGAATTAATAGCTCAATTGAATCACTTTGAGATTCAAGCAATTCCAAGGGCCGAGAACACGAAAGCGGACGCATTGTCCAAATTAGCAAGTTCTGACTCATTTAACATTGAGAAAACCGTCACGGTGGACATCTTGAAGGAAAAAAGCATCACGGAAAAAATTGTGACCGTCAACAGCATAAACCAACAAGGGGAGTGGTTTAGTGAGCTGGTGGCGTATAAGCTGACTGGGACGCTTCCCAATGATCCTTCGTCCGCCAAGAAACTGAAGCGACAAGCCAGCTGGTACGTCATATATCAGAATGAGCTGTACAAGAAATCGTTTAGTCTACCTCTGCTTAAGTGTGCAACCGCATGGGAATCCGCGAAGATTCTGGAAGAAATACATGAAGGTATTTGCGGCAATCACATTGGCGGTAAAGCCCTAGCATTGAAGGCACTAAGAGCTGGGTTCTATTGGCCGAGTATGCTGACGGATGCCCAGGGTTATGTTAAGAGGTGCGACAAATGCCAGAGATATGCCCCCGTCATCAACAGGCCAGCCAATGATTTGCAGTCTATCCTATGCCCAATTCCGTTTGCCCAGTGGGGAATGGACATCCTGGGACCATTCACTACAGCAACTGGAGGGAGGAGATTCCTAATAGTGGGCATTGACTACTTTACAAAGTGGATAGAGGCAGAACCGACAGCAAAAATCAAGGCAAATCAGGTCAAGAAATTCATCTGGCAGAACATTATGACAAGATTTGGGATTCCCACTGCTATCGTCTTCGACCATGGCGTTCAATTTGATTGCCGTCCCATACAAGCTTTTCTAACAGAGTTTCGCGTGAAGTTTGCATACTCAGCCGTTTGCCATCCCCAGAGCAACGGACAAGCAGAGGCCGCGAACAAACAAATCTTGAATGCTTTGAAGAAAAAACTAGATGAGTTCAAAGGAGGATGGGGCGATATGGTGCGGCAGTGCTATGGTCAAATAGAACAACAGAGAAGGAAGCGACGGGAGAAAGCCCTTTCAAGCTGGCCTTTGGTGCAGAAGCGGTGCTACCGGTAGAGGTGGGCTTACCCCCTTACAGGATCAAGCACCATGACCTTCAAAGAAACGACCAGGCACTCAGGGAAAACCTAGACTTCTTGCCAGAAACAAGACTCATGGCGGAACTGAGAGCAGCTGCTTACAAAGATAGAATCAGCAAGGCTTACAATAAGAAAGTCCTAGAAAGGCCGTTAGATGTTGGCGACCTAGTCCTTCGCAGAACAGTAGCTACCGGTAAGGCGCATACCGAAGGGAAGCTGACTGCTAATTGGGAAGGTCCTTACGTCATAGCTAAGAAGATTGCTTCTGGCTCTTTCATCCTAAAAAGCATGGATGACAAGGAGCTTAAGAATTGTTGGAATGCTAGCGTCCTAAAGAAATACTATGTTTGATCCAGGAGATGTAATAGGCCGAGAGCCACTTTTCATTACATAAATAATACAAGCCTCCGCTAGCAATTCATCAATCATCTTATTATTCTCATGTATATTAACTGACCATGTGACAGGTCAATAAATTGAAAACAAAAGCCATATGACAGGCTCAAAGTGCATTAACGGTCATATGACAGACCTAGCACAAAACAAAAGCCATATGACAGGCTCAAAGTGCATTAACGGTCCTATGATAGACCTAGCACAAACAAAAGCCATATGATAGGCTCAAAGTGCATTAACGGTCATATGACAGACCTAGCACAAAACAAAAGCCATATGACAGGCTCAAAGTGCTTTAACGGTCCTATGACAGACCTAGCACAAAACAAAAGCCATATGACAGGCTCAAAGTGCGTTAACGGTCATATGACAGACCTAGCACAAAACAATAGCCATATGACAGGCTCAAAGTGCATTAACGGTCATATGACAGACCTAGCACAAAACAAAAGCCATATGACAGGCTCAAAGTGCGTTAACGGTCATATGACAGGCCTGGCACAAAGCAAAAGGCATATGACAGGCTCACGTGCATTCGCGGTCACATAACAGACCAGACGACAACTAGCGTTTATGTATAAAAACGGTTAGCGGTCATGCAACAATTAGACGAAAATTGGAGCAATAACAACACAAGATATAACCAAAGTACTTTCCATAAAATAAAAACTACTGGCTTGGCGGCCAACTACAAATGAAAACGATGGCGGCCAAATGAAAGACTTTCAGTTGGAATCGTACTTATAAAATTAAGAAACATTAGTGTTTACAAATGCCAACATGGGCCGAATAAAGTGTTAACCAAAATGTTTAAAAAAAGATTACAAACTATAAGCTATTGGAAGAACAAGAAGAGCTGAGAGAAGGCCGCCAAAAACTTCAAGAGGCAGGGACATCCCGAGGGTCCGCATCAGCTATGGCGTCCTCATCGGCAAACTTCGGATCCCCCTCGAAGGGCGTGAGATGTTGGCCGGCATCATGAGCATCTTCAATCACATTCCAGTCAAATCCTGGAATGGTCTTGCATACACACCTCATGGCGGTCGTCCATCCGCCATCATATCTCTTATGAAGAGTCGCCACATACTCGTCAGATTGCTGAAACTCAGCAATAGCCTTGGCGGCCCCCCTAGCTTTGGCCTCGGCTGCAGCATCCAGCACAGCGATCTCTTCTCTGAGTTGGCGGCTTCCAAAGCCTTGGTCAATGTATTAACATTGGCCTCGGTCTCCTCCAGTAATGCAGCTCGCGGCCTCAAGGTTTGCAGCTCGTCCTCAAGAGGCAGCAGGGCCGCGGTCTTGGCCGCCAGCTTCTCCTCCACATCCTTCAGCAGGTCCTGGCAAGTCTCCAGCGACTGCTTATAGCTGTCCGCCAACTTCTGGTACTCAACGTACTGCTCGATCAGCTCAATAGCAGCATTGTTGGCCTCCAAAGGGGAAAAGAGAACGTCAATACGAATACAAAAAACAAATGAATAATAATGAAACAAGTATGAAAACGTACCACAAGTTGGTCATGAGCCAGCCTTGCAGCAGGAGTTACCAAGGACCCTGCCGGCCTGTCCAACGGCAGCTGCATGCCCTTCAGAATACGGTACGCCAAAATGCCACCGTTCTCGGGGATATCGGCATACATCGACTCATCTTCCCTGACGTCCCAGTCAGGTTGATAAATCTTGCCGGGAACGATTGGCCAGCGAGCAAAGGAGGCCGACACTGCATCACTTAGTGGCACCTCCTTCTTCTCGATCCACTCATGAAACCGAGAAAAGATGCTGGGAGACAGGTTGGATAAAAAGCTGGGCATAGTGATAAGCTCCCGGATCTTCTCACGGACGGAGGAGTAAGATCCAGACAACCAAGTTGTCCCTCTGTGGCGACCAGGCCCAGTGGTCGCGACCTCAGCATGATCCTGCCCCTCTGGAGGAGCGTCTACGTGCAAATCTTCAACCTGAACAATCTCGTTGGTGGGGGCAGAAGTTACAGGATCCGCTAAAGCCTGCCTCTTATTAGCAGCTGTGTCTGCCGCGACTTGTTCGCGAGGCCGCCTCCTGTTTCCACCACCCCTGGCAACAGGCCGGGAGGTGGATGATCGGAGGGGGACGCAGGGGATGGTTGGCCGCTAGTACTGGCAACAGCAGCAGTAGCACCCTGAACAGGGACGCGAGCCGCAGTTACCCCACCGCGACCTCGGCGGATGTTTTGGGGACCATTACGGTTCCCTCCCCGACGGCCGTTTGTGTTACCATGCATTGTCTCGTACTCGTAAGGAGGAGCAGGCGGCAAATGGGTTAGCGGCCGCAGGTTCTCGTCAACGCCAAGTGCGTCGAGATCAAGATTGTCGAAGCCTGCAAACAAGCAAGAAACAGTAAAAAAAAATTGTAATAATAATCATCAGACGGACCAGTCCGACAATAGCACTTACCATTGTCATGAGTAGGGCAGAGCAGCAGGGCCGACAAGGGCTGGTTCCCGAGAATGTACTTGGAATGAGGAACCCAATGTTTGGGCTCCTTAACCCTAGCTTGCTTCCCGTCCTCATAGGTGACTATGTAATCCTCCGTGTCAAAAAAATCAAAAGCCGTTAACTCTTTCCCAGTTAACGGAACATAAGGCAAATGCTCCATGCGAGGACGGGACTCGGTGAAATGACGGCGTACTGGATAATCCTCGGGCACTTGCAGCCAAAAGAAGGCATCCTGCCAACCCTTCAAACCGGTCATTTTGGGCTGGAGGGTCATTTTCTTGTCGGCTGTAGTTAGCGAACACCACCCTGCCTGCTTAGAAGATTCATTTTTCTTCAGCCAATGGATATGGCAGAACAAGTTCAACGTCTCGGGAAACTCCAAAAAACGTACAGTCCAGATGTATGCGATCAAGTTCCGGACCGCTAAGGGAGTCAGTTGAGCAAGACATACGTTGAAAGCATTGAGGATCCTCACCAAAAAAGAATCCAGAGGAAAGCGGAGGCCGAACTCAAAATGGTGAGTATACACGGCCAAATGGTCGAGAGGAGACTCTGTCACAATAGCCCCCTCTGGCGGAACTACTAACCGATAACCATCGGGGAAATCATACAAATCCCGAGCAACTCTAGAGTACGCAAGATCAATGGCGTCCTGACGCCACGACCCATCAATATCGACACTGAGAGGACCGGCGCTGAAATCCGCAGGCAACCAAAGAGCGTCTGATCCGGGTCCGATAACGACCTCCCCCTCCATCTCATTAGAGTTGTCAACTCTCCCCTCAGCAGCACGGGAACTCTCCCCAATATTCAAAGCCATTGAATCAGTCGCGTCCTCTGTAACACGAACAACAGGACTTGCGGGAGTGGACCGACGCTGATAAACGGTCTCTCGATGAACCATAACGGTAGCAATGGAATCACCGTCGTCACCTAAATCAATAATAGGAGGGTTAGGAGCCGCATATTCCTGTAAACGGTCGTAAAAATCGGCCGCTACCTCAACCCCAGCATCCGCCAAGCTATCCAACCAGGCATGCTCTCTAAGAGGGGCTACATCAAGGCCGGGAACGGCATCGGCCGGAGGATGCCTAACGGAACGCCTAGCAAGAATTTGATGCCTAAGTTCCCTAAGCGTTTGCCTATCACCACTCTGACTAGCGGATAGATACCTCCTAGTCAGGCTATGCTCCTCGGGGGTAGCAGGGTCGTTAAGAAACTTCGACCTCAATTCTTTTTCTCTCTCGGCAGTAAGGGGTATGTTCGCTAACAATCTAGTCCTCCCCACAGGGCTTGAGCCGGAAGCAGGTTCACTATCGGCCAAGGGAGAAGCAGGTCCATTATCGGCCAAGGGAGAAGCAGGTTCATTATTGGTCAAGGGAGAAGAAGGCTCGCTATCGGCCAGGGGGTAAGAAGGTTCACTCTCAGTCATAAATGCGTCGCTAAAGGCGTTCTGGCTATCAGACTAGTCCGACATGATGAAAATAAAAAGAAACTTTAAGCTTGGAGAAGAAATGAGGAAATACCTGGAAAAGTAAAGTCACCGAAGAAAAATAAAGACAAGGAGCAAAAGCTGCCGGAAAAAGACGATCGAAGTTCCCGAGGAGTGAAACGCTGTAGAAAAACCCGAGCTTGAGCGAAAAGACCACCGGAAATGCAAAAACGAACACCGGCGAAACTCAAACTTAAAATCCCAGAAAAAACCCAGAAAAACTTCGTCGAGAAATGACGAAATCCTTAGCACAATGAAACCGGAAAGTAAAAACTAGGAAGTTTGGTAACTTTCCGGAGCAAGTTGAGCAAGAAAAAGTCAGTTTTTGAGTAAACGAAGCTCTGGGTATGGAGGTTCGTCAGAGAGAAAATGAAAAAGGAAGAAGGAAAACAGGAGAATAAGGTAAAGAAATCTGAAAAGGACAACTGCCCATATAAGTACACGCGGGCTTAACGGCCGAGATTGAAAGACCTCTCAACTCCTCCTCTCGATTCATGCCAAGTGTCGAGGCAAAGCAAAACCCTAATAAAGTAATGGGCGGGATTTTCGAAAAAGTAATCATTAACTTTTCGAAATTTTTTCAACTCCCTACGACAACACGTGGCATCCAACGAACCAACCTCTCCGAAAAATTGAACACGACAGCAATGACTCGCGTCCACCGACAACATCCATAGCGGTCAAGACCCCAAAAGATGCTGGGGGGGGACTAGTTGTATGGGTATAACCCAAGTACGTTAGCGGAACCCCATGAGGAGTCCACAAACACAATGACGGACGCGAATATTGTAAGTGTCGCCTATTGCTCAAACAAGTCAGTTCATTGACGTAGTCCGACAACGTTGGCGGTCGCCCAACAAGACAAAATAAGGGAATCTTCCCAACTGTCAAACACACCACCGCCGTACACGTGTAAAAGGATTACGCACCCTGTCAGAGGAATAGTACTTCTATAAATAGCCAAATGGTACTATTCTGCAGGTACATTCTCACACACTCAGAATTCTTATCTCTCTCTCGACTTTCTCTCTCTAAATCCTACTTGGACACGTGCTGACTTGAGCGTCGGAGGGGGTTTCCTCGCATCCCCCCCGAGGGTAGTTCACGTTTGCTTCTTGTGCAGCTATTCACCAGCGGACGCTAACTCCAATCCTTGACGGACTCTTTTGAAGACCGTCAACCGTTTTTCAACCGAAACAACTGTACCAAAGCGCAAGCCGTCTGGTGAAGCATATAATACAATTTATTGCATTGGTAATGAGCTTAATGGCTATGAAATATTTAAACACGTGTATAAAGATGATGATGAAGAGATATTCAACATTAGTATAGCGGAGCGTATGTCGTCGTCGGATAAGGTACGTTTTACGTATTATTACATTGGTGATGATGAGCATGAGTGCATGACTATGAAATTATCCAACGACACTTTAAAGATCGTGAAGATATCACATACCCGTTCAAAATTACTATAGCAAAGCGTTTGTCGTCGGGTGAAGTTTATTATAGTTATTATTGTATTAGTGATGAGCTTGGCTGTCAAAAATTTCAAAGCGAGTTTGTAGATGATCTGAACAAGAGTGATGATAATGCACAAGCAAATCATAATACTACTAATGATGATAAGACCGAGACCAAAAACAAGAAGCAAGAGAAGCTTGATATTATAATGATATTGATGAAGACCAGGCCCGACTCAATACCGGCCCAACTGGTTCAGTGGAACAGGGCCCCAAAAATTTGGGGGCCCAATTTTGGTTTGCAAATGGAAGGAAAAAAAAAGAAAAAGAAAAAAATTAAAGAGAGAAATCACGCAATATGCACAGACTCACCCGCAAGAATGGAATTAGACTTTCCATCTTCTTCATTTGTCACGCCACAATTCTCTCTCCTCTTCATAAATCAAAATCCCCAAAAAATCATGATATTATTCAACTTTCCATATTGTTTAATCAATTTCCTTTTTTATATTTTACTTTGAATTTTCTTTTCGATAACATTGGTGCAAGTCCCTAAGGATTTTTTTTAAGTGGACAAGTTAATTAGGAGTAGTATATATATTACGGTTTTTTCACCATATACCCCCGACAAATTGAAAAATTCACCATATACCCTCAATGTTTCAGATATTCACCATATACCCCTGACTTTTTAAAACTGTGCACCATATACCCTTTTTCTAACGGAAGTTAAGTCACCGTTAGCTTTATTTACCATTTTGCCACCATTAACCCATAACCCTAAAATCTAAACCCTAATCCCTTACCCTAATCTAAACCCTTAGCCTAACCCACCCACCCTCCCCTCCACCCCACCCCACCCCCCCAGACCCATCCCCCCTAACCCACCCCCACCCCCACCCCCTCCCCCTCCCCTCCACCCATCGCCCCACCCCCACCCCCTCTCCCTCTCCCCTCCCCCGCGATTTTCGCAGCCCCTCCCCCTCGCCCAACGCCCCCTCTCCCCGCCCTCCCCCGCGATTTATGCGGCCCCTCGCCCCAACCCTCCCCCCGCCCAACGATTTCTGGGCCCCCTCCCCGCGGACATCGCAGCCCCTTCGAATTCCCCCACCCCTTCGATTTTCGCAAAACCGTTCGAATTAGAATTCCGAGTTGGATCTTGTGAAGTTCACGGAATTTTACGAGGGTCCTCCGGTGGTGTTCGCGGAAAATGTGAGTCATCCGGTGTTCGAAGGGGAGGGGTGGTGTCCCGTCGGTGTTCGAAGGGGAGGAGTGGGTTAGGGAATTCGAAGTCGAAGGGGAGGGGTGGGGGGGAAATCGACTGGGGAGGGGGGGGAGGGTGGGGGGCTAGCGTCGGTGGAGTAGAGAGGGAGGGGGAGGAGGGGGGGTGGGGGGTCAAGGGGGTGGGGTGGAGGGGGTGGGGGGTAGGGGTGGGTTAGGGGGTTGGGGTTATGGGTGGGTTAGGGTTATTGTTTAGGATTAGATTTAGGGGTTAAGGGTTAGCGTTAATTGTGGCAAAATTGTAAATAACTCTAACGGTGAGTTAACGACAGTTAGAAAAAGGGCATTTGGTGAACAGTTTTGAAAAGTCAGGGGTATATGGTGAATATCTGAAACATTGAGGGTATATGGTGAATTTTTCAATTTGTCGGGGGTATATGGTGAAAAAACCGTATATATTATGATTCTTTATTTTTTTTCTTTTAATTAAATTTACAAAGAAATATATTTATTTATATGTTTTCACCTTAATTAATGCGCACTAAACTATTTATCTATAAGTTTAGTGGTGCAAAAATAATATAGGGATCATTGACACCATATTTAAATAATTATTAATAAACAAATCTCCACCTAAATGTGAGCTAGTAATTAGTGTACTGGATATTTCCTTGTTATTTTGTTGATAGCTCCACATAATTATCTAAAACTAGTTTTTAGGCCCGGGCTATGCCCCGGGTAACTATAATTTTTATTTATTAATATTTTATTTTGAAATTATAACACCAACCGTTACTTGGTTTAGTGGTTAAGACTTTAATATACTAACTCGGAAGTCATGGGATCAAATCTTATACCATGCATTTTATAACTTTTAATATATTAGTATAGATATCTTACATGAACGTTATGATTACTTGAGTGTCTAAAATTTATAACTATTCTATGTGTGGCTTCTCTTCATGTGTTTGATATTTATGTTTAACTTTGTCGAACCGAAGTTTCGAGCTAGTTAGTCCTTGTATACGATGTTAAAAAACAGTAGCTTTCTGCAAGCTGTCAATAAAATGATGAATAACAAAATAAGCATAAATTTTTTTTTTTTTTTTTGACAGGAAGCATAAACTTGAATGTGGGTTTGTTTGCAATTCTTCTAGTCAGCTGTCAGTGTCTCTATATTAAAATTATGGTTATCTGGAAAATCTGGTTTGCGTGGAGGAGTAGCTGATTAATATTGGAAAAGATAGCATTTTTTTGGCATTTTGTCTTGATTGCTAGTGTTTTATGTGGAATCGTTGCTTCGTGTGTGTATAGAGTCTGCAAATTTTTTCCTTCAGAAGTACGTTTTTCTTATTTTTTTTGCGAGAACAAACCTTATGCTAGATTCCGGTATATTTTGTCAAAAACACCTTATAGAACATAAAAATTGTGAGACACCTCCTTATATATATATATATATATATTTTACGAAAACAAACCTTAAACAAATTTTTTTTGGCGAGAACAAACCTTATGCTAGATTCCGATCATTGTCCCAAGGTTTCGGCAATGACCATGTCATGGAATTTGTTGGGTTTAAAAAGTCACGTGCCTTGCACATGACATGGTGAATGCCGAAACCTTGGATCAATGATCGGAATTTGCCGGAACCTTGGGTCAATGATCAGAATTTGGCATAAGGTTTGTTCTCGCAAAGAAAATGTTGTTTGAGGTTTGTTTTCGCAAAAAAATTATATAAGGTGGTGTCTCACAGATATCATGTTTTATAAGGTGGCTTTTGACAAAAAAAAACCCCCCTAAAATTATGGTTATCAGGAAAATCTGGTTTGCGTGGAGGAGTAGCTCATTAATATTGGAAAAGATGATACTTTTGTTGGCATTTTGTCTTGATTGCTAGTGTTTTATGTGGAATCCTTGCGTCGTGTGTGCATGATCGTTTTTCTTATTGGTAAGTTGTAGAACATGAAGTATGTTTCTGTGTGAGAATTTTTGATGAAATGATGCCTAATATATGCTTAGTATACTATTCAGTCCATTTTAGTATACTATATAGTCTGTTATATGATGCTAGGCCCATGTTAATTTCCTAGACTGATTCTGTGCTGCTGTGCCAACTTTTATTACTTTTGTCTTCTAGTTAATTCATGTCTAGGTGTTATGTGATGACTAGGCACCTGAGGGTGACCTAGAATTCAGTGCTGTGCCGCCTTATATAAAGGCTGCTTTCCTTGTAATGAAACAGGAGAGAATGAATGAAAGTAAGAAAACCTTGAGAGAGAAATTATGTGTGTCTACTGTTGCATTATGAGCTGCTGTTGTGACATCTACAATGTCAACATGGTATCAGTGCTACGGTTCAAGTAAGGTCATCTTATCAGCTCATTATCAGTAGTCTTGTGAAAAAAGTTATCTTTTTTTGAAATCAAAGTTTGAGTCTTCCTTCTTTCACAAAGTCAGTATATTTTCCTCATCCTTGTTGCCTCATAAGTTGATGTTTTTTATTTCTTGATTAGTATAACTTAAATACTATCCTTGTTATACCTGAATCATGGCACCTGGAATAGACAGTAGCAGTCCTCTATATCTTCACCCATCTGATGGAAGTAACTCCATCATTGTTGAAAAACTCTAGGGATCTGGGAGCTACAGATCCTGGAAAAGATCCTTAGAAATAGGTCTTACTTCTAAGAGGAAGTTTGGTTTTGTAACTGGTACTGTGAAGAGGGATAGTAGTGATGCTATGAAACAGGAAGCTTGGGATACTTGTAATAAAATGGTGATATCATGGATCTTGGGTAGTGTGAGTGAACCTATAAAAAAGTCCATCATGTTTCTAAATAACTCTGCTGAAATTTGGAAACAACTTGATAAAAGATATGATGTGACTAATGGGTCAAGGAAGTACAAGTTGAGTAAAGAAATTTATGAGACTAAACAAGGAGGAAAGTCTATAACAGATTATTACACAGAGATGAGAGGATTATGGGAGGAACTTGAGTCACTGAGTAGCCTGCCACCTATTACAACTCTCACCACTGAAATTAATGCCTTCATCACAGCTCTGAATGAGCAACAGGAAGAGCAAAAATTATTTCAGCTCTTAAATGGCCTAGATGAAGCCTATAATGTTCAGAGAAGTCATCTTCTCATGATGAGTCCTCTACCTTCTGTGGATGTAGCATGTAGCTACCTTCACCAAGAAGAGAGTCAGAAGGAAATTCTGAAGCCTGTCAAGGAAGAGAGTGAAGCAACTGCTATGATGAGCAAGAGCAGTGACCTTAGTTGCAGTGAATGTGGGAAGGTAGGACATGTAAGGGAGAAATGCTGGAGAATTGTGGGATATCCAAGCGAACACCCTAAAGCTCAGAGAGATGGAAAAGAAAGAATGAGAGAATCTTGGAACAATGGTAGAGGTGGAAGATACAATAGAGGTGGTAGATATAATAGAGGAGGAAGGAGTGCAGCACATGTGAAAAGTAATGTGGAAGCAACCTCCTCAGGGTCAAGTGGAGCAACTATTACTGCTCAACAGCTTGAACAACTCATGAAACTTCTTCCTACGCCATCAAAGACTCCAGGGTCAGACACAGAAAAAGAGATGGATTACAGTTATGCTGGAATGGTGAGCTGCAATTTGGCAGATTCAGTTAAAACTGAATGGATTATTGACTCAGGAGCATCAGATCATATGACTGGATGCTTGAGCTTGCTTAAAAATCCCACTGAAATGAAGAAAGAGCAGAGAATTAATCTGCCAACTGGAGAAACTACTGTGATCTCTCACACTGGAGAGGCAGATTTGAAGAATGAATTGAAGCTTAAGAATGTACTCTACATTCCTACATTCAAGCACAATCTTCTTTCAGTGCAAAAGTTGACAACTGATGGAGATTGCAAGGTTGATTTTCACCCTGAGTTCTGTATCATACAGGACAAAAAGAGTGGGAATGTGCAAGGAGTAGGAAGAGCAGAACATGTATTGTATTACTTGATAAACAAGCCCATGAATGAGATTGTGAAAACTTGGAGAAAAAGAAGTGGTGAGTGCCAAGAAGTGAAAAAAGAGAAAGGAAAAGATGTGACAGCAATGAGTGCAGAGACACAGATGAAGCTTCCTGGTACAATAACAGATGTGCCAAGTGTTCCTATCACAACTTTGTGGCACGGGAGGCTAGGGCATGCACCATTTCAGAAGCTGAACAAGATCAAGGATCTTAAAGGATTCAAGTATGATCATGCAGATGTGTGTATAACTTGCCCTCTTGCAAGATTCACCAAGCTGCCATACAAGCAAAGTGAATCAAGAGCATCAAGAGCATTTGAGTTAGTTCACATAGATATCTGGGGGCCATACAAGGTGGCAACAAGACACAATCAAAGATATTTTATCACTATAGTAGATGACTATAGTAGGGTGACATGGGTGCATCTTCTGAAACAGAAATCAAGTGCATTTGAAGCTATACAAAATTTTATTCACATGGGAGAAGCTCAGTTTGAGAAGAAAGTGAAAGTGATCAGGAGTGATAATGCTCTTGAGTTTGATGATAAACAGTGCAAGCCCTTCTTTTCTAGCCTTTTAATCATTCATCAAACAAGCTGTGTGGACAGACCTGAGCAGAATGGAAGAGTAGAAATAAAGCATAGGAACATTCTGGAAATGGCAAGGGCTTTGAGGTTTCAAAGTGGGCTTTCCTTGCAATTCTGGGGAGATTGTGTGCTATGTACTGTGCACATCACAAACAGATTGTCCAACAGTGTGCTGAACAACAAGACACCATTTGAGGTACTACATAACACTCTTCCTACTTATAAACATCTGAAACCTTTTGGATGCTTAGTTCTTGCTAGTAATCCTTCTAGAGTAAAGGATAAGTTTGATGCTAGGGGTGTCCCATGTGTATTCCTAGGATACCCTTACACTCAAAAGGGGTATAAACTGCTGAATTTGACTAACAATAGCACATTTGTGAGCAGAGATGTAAGATTCTATGAAACAATCTTCCCATATAAGTTGTTCCATGGCACTGATAAACCAAAGAGTGATAAAATTATTGAAAATAAGTGTGTTAAAACAGAAGAAGAAGAGGTAGAAGAAAATGTGAGAGAAACAATTGAACAAGAAGAAGAGAGAGCTGCAGGGCATGTAGAAGTGAGAAGGTCCACTAGAACTCATAAAACTCCCACCTGGAATCAAGACTATATAACAGCCAACCTCACTCAAACCTGTAAACCTCACAAAATAAACCTAACCACTCAAACCAACACAACACCTCAATTCTCATGCTTTATGTCTAAAACTCTCACACACCATGAACCAAACAACTTCAAAGAAGCTATTCAAGATGCTAAGTGGGTAGCAGCTATGAATGAAGAGCTAGACGCCCTTGAAGAAAATCAAACCTGAACCATTACTAACCTACCTGAGGGTAAGAGTGCTATTGGCAGCAAATGGTTGTACAAAATTAAGTACAACTCTGATGGAAGCATCAACAGATACAAGTCTAGGCTTGTGATTCTAGGGAACAGATAGAAATATGGGATAGACTATGCTCAAACCTTTGCCCCAGTTGCAAAAATGGCAACTGTGAGGTCCTTACTTGCCATTGCTTCCATAGAGGGATGGCATTTACATCAAATGGATGTTAAAAATGCTTTTCTGCATGGTGAATTGCAGGAAAATGTTTACATGAAGTTGCCTCCTGGATATGAGGGTGATGGTCATAGGCTTGAAGTGCTGAAAGAAGGTGAATACATGACAACAGACAAGAATGCTAAGGTCTGTAAGCTCAACAAGTCCCTATATGGACTAAAACAAGCTCCAAGGCAATGGTTTGCCAAATTGAGCAGTGCATTAAAAGAGCATGCTTTTGTGCAATCCAAGTCAGATTATTCCCTGTTTAGCAAACAAAACCACAAGAGCTTCTTGGCTATACTGATATATGTTGATGATTTGATTTTGACTAGTAATGACATTGAAGCAATTCAAGACACCAAGAAACTTTTTAGCAGTCATTTTCAAATGAAAGATATGGGAATACTTTGGTATTTCCTAGGGATAGAGGTTGATCATTGTGCTCAAGGATCTTTCTTATCTCAAAGAAAATATGTTCAAGATTTACTGAAAGAGTATAACATGGAGAATTGTAAACCAGTGAGACTTCCTATGGACAGTCACACAAAGCTCAGTACACTCACATGAGTACCTCTTCCTCACTTTGAGCCATACCAGAAACTTGTGGGCAAGCTCATCTATTTGTGCTTGACCAGACCTGACATCACATTTACAGTTCATGTGCTCAGTAGGTATATGCATCAGCCTACTAGTGCACATATGCAAGCTGTAAAAAGGGTGCTCAGGTCCCTAACATGATCTACAAGCCAAGGTATTCTCCTTGCTAACAGTTCAAGTGCTCAGCTGTCAGTCTGGTGTGATAGTGACTGGGGTGGTTGTGCTAGCACCAGAAGATCAACCTCAGACTTTTGCATTCTACTTGGGAACTCCCCTATTTTATGAAAATCAAAGAGATAGTCAGTTGTAGCCAGGAGCAGTGCTGAAGCTGACTACAGGTCAATGGCATTGACCATATGTGAAGTAATGTGGCTTAAACAGCTTCTCTATGATCTTGGTGTGAAAAACATTGGCAAAACTGCAGTGTACTGTGACAATCAGGCAGCTTTGGCCATTGCCTCTAATCTTGTCCATCATGAAAAGACAAAACATGTGGACATTGATTGTCATTGCATAAGAGACATGGCAAATGAAGGTGTAATTGAGCCAACCTATGTGCCTACCAAGGAGCAAGTTGTTGATGTGTTCACCAAACTTCTCTCTACCAATCAGCATCAATTTCTTCTATCCAAGCTGGGAGTTCAGTCCAATCCTCACTCTCAGCTTGAGGGGGTGTGATGAAATGATGCCTAATATATGCTTAGTATACTATTCAGTCCATTTTAGTATACTATATAGTCTGTTATATGATGCTAGGCCCATGTTAATTTCCTAGATTGATTCTGTGCTGCTGTGCCAGCTTTTATTACTTTTGTCTTCTAGTTAATTCATGTCTAGGTGTTATGTGATGACTAGGCACCTGAGGGTGACCTAGAATTCAGTGCTGTGCCGCCTTATATAAAGACTGCTTTCCTTGTAATGAAACAGGAGAGAATGAATGAAAGTAAGAAAACCTTGAGAGAGAAATTATGTGTGTCTACTGTTACATTATGAGCTGCTGTTGTGACATCTACAATGTCAACAATTTTAGTTATGAATTTACGACAGTTATAGGTTGTTGGGTATTCAATTATATTGAGGTCACATTTAGTTACCCGATTGTTACCATTTTTTCTCTTAGCCTTGGTGTATTATTGCATTTGTGTATCTGCAATGGCGCATTCTGACGGAGCACCGCTTGCGTAAACACTCGTCTCCGTCCCCGCCTCCGCTTTGACATGGTTTAGATTTCTGTTCTAATTATATTGCCATTGATATTATTTTAATTTTGGGGTGAAAGAGGATACAATATCTCAAAGTTGATCAGAGAACAAGCAAAAATTTACATAAGAGGAGGCCTGAGGGAGAGAGTAGACAACTTAAACAAGAGAGTAGACACCAATAATCATATATTCATGTTGTTGTTACTTGTATATATGATTCCAAACCTTAGCAATTGTATTTTTAGTGATTTAAGAAGAGATATTAATGTGTTTGGCATTGGTGTTGCATAGGTGATATAGGTTAAAAAAACTCTGGTTAGCATATCCCTAAGGCATTGCTGGAGAGCAATAGAGCGTGATTATTGTGCTTGTTACATGAATTCTGATGTGGATCTTAATGTTTTTGTTGTTGATCTGAATCTATTAAGATAAGTATATTGGAAATTCTGAACAATTCGCCATTCAGTTACTTGAAACAACAACGGCAGCATAAAGAATAACTATTATGAACTGCTGCAGAACATAAGAAGTGAGGAATCATTATATGACTGTAGAACTTGGAATCAGGTCTACATTCATGTAAAATACAACAAAAATAAGTAGACTTTTCAGAAACTAACTTCACTAGATTCCCTCTTTCAAAGTGTGCGACCATAAGAGCTTGTCAATAACTTGATGGTTCTCTCATGTGCTACGGTTGCAATAAGCTGTATGTATCCTGCAATACCTAATGATGTAACAGAAAATTGATGTCCTGCAAGTGTCTTGATAAGTCTAAAATCTTGACAAAGACCATATCCTAGTAGTCATGTCGTGGGATGCAGTGACTACATATCGTCCTCCTTCAGGCTCAAATCTGACTTGGGAAATAAGCTGAGTATGGGCTGGAATTTGGTGCATAGCTCGTTTTTTTTAAATCCCAAACATATAACATTTGTTGTCGCGTGATGTGGCGGCGAAATGGTATCCGTTGGGGGAGAAATCAGCCCCAAAAACAGGCTCAACATTCAACAACATGACCTTCAAAATCAAGTATATATGTCTGTCGGTACCTTAGGTTCCATATTCTTGCAACGATATCCATCCCTGAAGACGCTAACAATGATCCATTAGGATGGAAAGATGTGTCACACACTCGTCTGCAATGTCCTTGTTGCAGTATCAACTCTATGTAAGAATATATAGATGCAAATAGCGGAATTTCAGGAAACAATTTCCTAACATCTATCATATATAGGATCGCAAACATAATCAAACACATGAATCATTCAATAGGGATTAAATATCAAACCTTTGTAGCGTGATTTCCCTGTTGTATGCAAGCTTTGAAGATCCGATAGCCTCAAGTTTTGCTCCTCTAATCAGTCCACGAGCACCAGTTGAACACCAACGTCTGCTAGAATGGAAGAGAAGAAATCTCTTGCTTTTAGGTGGTATAGACGCCGGTCAGAGGGAATAGTTTAGGGTTTCACTTTTCTCTCTTGTGAAAAGAAACTGATTAATGAAATTGATCACCTAAACCCTAATATTATATCCTATATATAATAAAGAGTCATAGGCTAGTTAGGAGAACTAATTCTCCTCCTATTCCCCTTAGGACCGGCCCAATCCTAATCCTAAATGGATTCAGATTGCTTTGTCCAACTTGTACTACAATGTGTGACCTCATAGGATTAATCTATTTTAGTTATAGGCCCAATCCATATTGTCCTATTAATCATATTTATTCTCAAGCAAGAAAATACGATTACTAAAATAATTAACTTTATTATCTTCATAATATAATTCCTATTAATATTTAGTAATTGCCGGGATGTCTAAGGACATATTCCTTCAATCTCCCACTAGTCCGAAGACAAGAGCGCAATGTTAAATTCCTTAAGTCTCTTAATGCCAAATTTGATAATACTATGTTATTCTCAAATTTTGTTCCTTGATCGCTGAGTTCGAACTGCTCAAATAAGGATTAAGTCTTTAATCCTATTCCGCATGGCCATGCAATTTTCCAGTTTTCGCTCATCAAGAGGCCCAGACACCATTCCTATTTAATAGGAGGACTTATCCACTCTTGTATGACCATAACTCCCACTCAATTCTTAGCCCACCTGATCACTGCCTTTATAACCTCCTTTTACGGCGCGACGTTTAACAGTGTCAAAGTTAACTAATTATATTGTGGTTATTAAGACATACTCATGTCTAAGGAATCCACTATATATAGTAGTTTGATTCTACTTTTAGAATCTAATTAGGTCAAGTCTCAATGTATCAAATATACATCCATATAATCAATTAGACATCTCTATGTCTCCATAGCCCATGGAACTGCGCTATCAATTAAATATATACTAGTCTTTTAAATAAATCACTTATGTCCAATTTAGTGATTTAGACTAGGGACTTTAAATAAATTGTGTTTCTGTTCACTTTATAGGGTTCGATTATCAAAATGTTTTCGATAATCCTATTTGAAAACACAAATTATTTGGACATTTTATTTAATACTAAACCAAACAATTAAATAAGAAAAGAATTTTTATTGATAAACATTCAAAGCATAATAAATGTCTTTACAATAGTAAACATGAAGTAAACAACCTAAAGCCATTCTCCCATATACTTAAGCCCCATAGACCTAGTATGACACTCATGCTTAGGTTGAGCAAGCGGTTTAGTTAGAGGATCTGCAATATTATCCTCAGTATGAACCTTGCTTACTTTCACATCCTCTCTTCCAACGATCTCTCGAATAAGATGGAATTTCCTGAGCACATGTTTAGACTTTTGATGCGATATGGGTTCCTTAAACTGAGCAATGGCACCATTGTTGTCAAAATACAACTCAATGCCATTCTCAATGTTAGGAACTACACCAAGCTCACCAATGAACTTTTTGATCCAAACAGCTTCCTTTGCTGCATCAGCTGCTGCAATATACTCAGCCTCTGTTGTAGAATCCGCGATGGTACTCTTCTTAGAGCTCTTCCAGCTCACAGCTCCTCCATTGAGACAAAATATGAAACCAGATTGAGATCAAAAATCATCTTTGTCACTCTGGAAGCTTGCATCGGTGTATCAAGTAACAACCAACTCACCATCTCCACCATAAACCAAAAAATTATCCTTAGTCCTTCGCAAGTACTTAAGGATGTTTTTCGCTGTAATCGAGTGCGCATCTCCTGGATTTGACTGGTATCTGCTGCATTTACTCAAAGCATATGCTACATCCGGTCGAGTGCATATCATGGCATACATAATGGATCCTACTGCAGAAGCATATAGAACATTACTCATACGCTTGACCTCATCAGGACTCGAAGGACACTGAGTCTTGCCAAGTGTTATGCCATGTTGCATGGGAATGAAACCTCTTTTGGAGTTCTCCTGCTTGAACCTTGCTTTTCAATCTATCTCTATAGATCTTTATTCCCAATATGTACTCTGCCTCTCCTAGGTCTTTCATAGAGAAACAATTTTTAAGCCATTCCTTGACTGACTCAAGCATGGTTTTATCATTTCCTATGAGAAGTATGTCATCCACATACAAGACCAGAAAAGTAATAGTACTCCCACTTAACTTCTTGTATACACAAGATTCCTCTTCATTTATGAGAAAGCCAAATTTCTTGACTGCCTCATCAAACCTGAGGTTCTAACTCCTTGATGCGTGCTTTAGTCCATAAATTGACTTCTTAAGCTTGCATACCCTCCCTAGATTTTCTAGATATTCAAAACCTTGAGGTTGTGTCATGTACACATCCTCTTTCAAGAACCCATTAAAGAAAGCGGTTTTGACATCCATCTGCCATATTTCATAGTCATGAAAGGCAGCAATCGCAAGGATTATCCTAATGGACTTCAGCATGGCTACTGGTGAGAAGGTTTCATCATAGTCAATACCATGAATTTGTTTGAAACCTTTCGCCACCAACCTTGCTTTGAAAACACTAATGTTTCCATCATTGTCTGTTTTCAACTTGAAAATCCATTTACATCCAATGGGTTTTACCCCATCAGGTAAATCAACCAAGTCCCATACTTGATTTTCAGACATGGAATCCATTTCAGATTTCATGGTCTCAAGCCATCTTTCGGAGTCTTGACTATCCAAAGCTTCTTTGTAGCTATTAGGTTCTTCTGATTCTAAAATCGTTATTTCAGAACTTTCAGTCAAAAGAAAATCAATATATCTCTTTGAGGAAATTATGGTCCTACTAGACCTACGTTGGGAAACAACAGAAGAAGTTTCTACCTCACTAGGTTGAGTGACTTGGCATAGAGTATCTCCAAGTGGGACGGTAGGAGGTACGTGAATTGAATGCACCGCCTCCTGAGCATTTTCATGCCGGGCCGCCTCTGATGAGGTGTTAACCTCATCCATTTGTTGCTCATCTCGAACTTGTTCGAGATATACATTTCTCCCACTTGTTTTTTTTTTGGAAATAAACTCCTTTTCCAGAAAGACACCATTACGAGCAACAAACACTTTGTTTTCGCTTTGGTTGTAGAAGTAGTATCCCTTAGTCTCTTTTGGGTAACCCACAAAGAGACATTTATCGGATTTAGGTGAAAGCTTATCAGAAAGTAAACGTTTTACATAAGCTTCACAACCCCATATCCTTAGAAAATGCAATTTTGGAACGTTTCCAGTCCACATTTCATATGGTGTCTTTTCCACTGCTTTGGATGGTGCTCTATTAAGTGTGAATGACGCTGTTTGAAGCACAAATCCCCAGAATAAAATAGGAAGATCAACAAGACTCATCATGGATCGAACCATATCAAGTAGAGTTCGATTCCTTATTTCAGAAACACCATTTAACTGTGGTGTTCCTGGTGGAGTCCATTGTGAAAGTATTTCACAATCCTTCAAATGATCACCAAATTCTTGAGATAAATATTTATCACCACGATCGGATCGCAATGCCTTAATTTTCTTCCCAAGTTGGTTCTGTACTTCATTCTGGAATTCCTTGAATTTTTCAAAGGATTCCGACTTATGCCGCATGAGGTAAACAAATCCAAATCTGCTTACATCGTCGGTAAAAGTAATGAAGCAACTGTACCCTCCCCTAGCCAAATTACTCATAGGTCCACATACATCCGTATGTATGAGGGCTAAAAGGTCATTGGTCCTTTCACTTGAACCTGTGAAAGGAGACTTTGTCATTTTCCCCATCAAGCAAAACTCACAAGTATTAAACGATTCGAAATCAAATGATTTGAGAATTCCATCTCTATGAAGCTTCTCAATACACTTTGAGCTTATGTGGCCTAATCGACAATGCCATAGGTATGTCGGGTTTCAATCATTTGCTTTATGTTTCTTGTTGTCTATGTTATTGATGTGGGTTTCTAAGTCTAACACATATAAACCATTTGATAACTTAGCGGAGACATAAAACATATCATTCAAATATGCAGAACAACAATTGTTCTTTATTGTAAATGAATAACCTTCGGAATCCAAAACAGGAATCGAAATAATGTTCTTTGTGATAGCAGGAACATAATAACAATTATTAATTTCTAAAACTAATCCTGAAGGTAAAAGTAGACTATATACTCCCACTGTCAATGTAGCAACTCGTGCTCCATTGCCAACGCGAAGATCTACTTCTCCCTTTCCCAATGTTCTACTTCTTTTGAGGCCTTGCATATTACAAAAAATGTGTGAACCACAAGCGGTATCAAATACCCAAGAAGCAGAAGTTGCTAAGTTAACTTATATAACATACATATCTGAACTAAAAACTCCTTTCTTTTGATCCTATAGATACTTGGGGCAACTACTTTTCCAATGACCAACCTTGTTACAGGTGTAACAATAGTGCTCATCAGCAACTTTTGGTTTTGGTGTAGTCTTTTGCTTTTCAGAAGTTTCAGACTTGGCAACTTGTTTGCTTTCGTCCTTCTTAATAGCAATCCCAATCCTATTGAGCGATTGCCCTTTACTAACCAAAAGAACATCCTCGTATTCTTTTCTTGGCTGGTTAGGGATGTTTCTCTCAGTCTGAGTTAGCCTTTCATGCATCTCTTGCATCGTTGCTTCCTCCCCTTGCATGTGAAAGTCGTTGAACTTATCAGTTCTGAGAACGATTCTCATTTCCCTTTCACTTGCAATGAAACGTTCAACATTCAATTCGTCCTTTGAAAGGACGGAGCGCAAATTACAAGTAGAATTGTTGGTGTTGATGTTGTTGTTACTAGACATAATTACTACAACAAATAATAAAGCAAGATTCAATCAACGTTTATCAAGAAAGCAGCAATTAAATAAATTTTAATTAACTACTACCCTTTATTCAAAATGAAAGTCCCCTATTGAATAAAGAAATAACCAAGATCCCCTCCCACTACAATCAAATGGACTTTGGCCCTGCCTTCAATTTATAGTAGTTGAGGTAAGTAAACACTTTACTAATTATAACTAATTATAATTCTTGGTAGACAGGTTAACAACTTCTTGTTTACTCCTATCTCTTAGCTTCAAAACCCAAGACTTTGTCTTTTGATGATTTTGTTGAGTTAAACCAAACATTAACATACATGTAAGTTTCAAAAACCTACCCTACTATCCCCGAAAATATGAGCAACACCCTGCTTTGGCAGAACCTATTACTCATGATCTAAGGCTTTATAGGTGTTGTTTGGAAAAGCAATTAAACTCAATATTACTTTTAGGGACCTAAGTTTACTAACATGGTCAATTAATATACACATGAATCAATTAACCACGAAAAAACTTAGAAGCAAGCATTTAAACACAATAAATGCAAGAAATTAATAAAAGCAATGATTAAAATGATCTAGTATGACCCCTATACTTAGGAAAATAACTAATCTTTATGAATCTTCCCTTGAATCTCCATGGATCACCATCCTTGAAACTCCTTGGATTCTCATGCTTGATTACATAATTTGAATTAAATAAATAACGAAAATTTAAAGTTACAAAAATAAAAACGATTCGTAGATCGTATTTAATTTACATTCAAATATAACGATTCGCAGATCGTATTTACTATCTTAATTTGGGCCATACTAGTCATAACATGCAAAATATAATATCATACATATTACATTAAACATCCACGCATTTATAATATATAAATAAAATAAACACATACTATTTACTTATTAACAATTAATAAGCAAATAAAACTTTCCATAATAATTATAAAACTTAACAAATTTAAGCTAGAAATTATTTAGGAAACTTTATTATTTTAATTCAATTACTTATTTAAACATGGAAATAATCATTATTATTCACAAATTTACAAACTAGGAAACTTTTGAATTTATGCTCAAATTTGGAAAATCAGATTTTCCTTAAAAACAAGGAAAAATTGACAAGAGCAGGCCCAACTATGGCCCCCCTTCCATAATAGATCCCAACTTTTGAATACTCCACAGCAGTCCCAACTTTGGGGTTGTTTTACAATAATGTTCCAAGTGGAAGGGTTACCGGTTCAAGAGGTAAGTTTAAGTCCCCTGCTGACCCCCTGGCCCCTGCCACCCCGCTCCCCCTCCCCGCCGACCCCCCGGCCCCCGCCACCCCGCTCCCCCTCCCCGCCGACCCCGTACCACCCCGCTCCTCCTCCCCCGCTGCCGACCCCCCCGCCACCCCCCTCCCCGCCGACCCCGTACCACCCCGCTCCCGCTCCCCCTCCCCGCCGCTCGACCCCCTGCCACCTCCCCTCCCCTTCCAACAAACCGCCATTTATCTTGCCAACCCACAACCAAGTATAATCCACCGCCGGAATCTCTCTCCTCTTTCTCTCTCCTCCTCGTTGTTCTGCCAGTACCACTTTCCTTCCGCGACGTCAACCCACCACCCACACCATTTCAGACCCCCAACCTTCAGCCCTCCAATTTCCAGTACGAACCCTCCCCGACCCTCTTTCCCCCACCTCGACCAACCGTCGCACCTACCTCTCTCTCCTCTGACAAAACCGAAACCCACCAAATTAGGGTCGACGAGGAATTGTTGTTGCTGGGTAAAGTCGTGGGGTTGCTATAGGGTGAGGTGGAGGTGGTGACTGGGCGTGGGGTTGCTAGAGGTAGTGGGGGTGGGGGTAGAGTCGTAGAGAGAGAGGGGGTGGAATTGTTGTTGCTGGGTAAAAACATTAGAGGTGTTACAATGGCGGGGGAAGGGGTGGCAGTGCAGGGGAGAGGGTGGCAGAGGTGGCAATGGTGGTGGTTTCAAATGTTTACCTATTGTAGCAGGTTAGGTGACCTGCTAGGACCATTAATGTAAAGCACCCCCCAATGTTGGGACTGGTGTGGAATAATCGAATGTTGGGATCTATTATGGAAGGGTGGCCATAGTTGGGCCTGCTCTTGTCAATTTTTCCTAAAAACAATTTTTTATTTTTTTTAATGTTGACTTAAAATCAGATTTTCCTATTAATCATATTTATTCTCTAGCAAGAAAATACGATTACTAAAATAATTAACTTTATTATCTTCAGAATATAATTCTTATTAATATTTAGTAATTGTCAGGATGTCTAAGGACATATTCCTTCACTCGTCACTGCAGTCAACATCCCACAATCTCCAAGTTTGATCAAAGCTAGTGGTGCCCGAATGCTTGCATGACGGGTGGAAGGCAACACGAGCAAGGCAATCCTGATGTCCTTCCATAGCCTAGCAGTTCAGTCAGCTGATGCAGTCGCCACAAAGGTACCATCAGGTTCAACTTAGAAACCAACTTGACCCCATCACCAGGCATTCCTTCACTCCATATCTTTGCAACATCGCTGAAGGATGAAGTCAAACAACTTGCCATCGTTGGAGAATGAACATCCAGAAAGGGGACGTTCATCACCAATATCACTGCTTTCAGGAACCCAATCATTTATTGTATTTTTGTTATACCAGGCATAAATATCTAGATATTAAGAACTCTCAACCAAACAATGATCGAATCATTTTGTTGTAAGTTTTTTATGCACGCAACAAAATCAAGACAATAAACATGATTTAGTAATAACAAATATACATAGTTCCCACAACGCTTGGCTGGATCGATTAGCTATTTTCTCTTTCCTTTTTGGGAGAGTACAGATTTTGAAAAGCAGGTAAAAGCCATACTATATTTAAGACATCCTAATACATTCTCCATCCACGATTAGCAACCGCACCACATAGTTTTAGGAGTTTTTTTTTGTTTTTTTATTGGCTCTATTTGGCAAATAGCTTATAGTGGATAGTTGATTCTATTTTTGGTTTGACTAGCTAAATCTATTAACTAGTTTGACTAGCTGACTATGTAAATGCATTTGGTAAACTTTTGTTGGTAGTTTGCTAATTGTTCAGACTTAAAGGATATTGTAAAATAACGCCTTCCTCGAAGGCAATGATGCTTATATAAATTTTTTTTGTAAGTTCTAACTTTTAACCATTCTAAGTATGTAGGCCCCGTGCTTTTAGACTACTTGAAATCGAACGGAACGGAACTGAACAGAAATAATGATGATGATGATGATAATAATAATAATAATAATAATAATAATAATAATAATAATATATATATATATATATATATATATATATATATATATATATATATATATATATATATATATATATATATATATATATATATTTTGGTTTAAATCTCCTCTGACTGTGTTATAATGGAGTGGAATCACCATTATGGAGCAAATTTTATTGATTGTCAGGGACAATATGGTTATAATTGTTGGGATGGTCAAGTGCCTGATTATGATGCATCTTTTGATTATCCGAATTCTAATTTTTGTGCATCTTATGATAATCAATATTCTTCCAATCCTAACTTAGATTATAATGGATTACCATATGCTCCCTATGAGTCTTATGTGCATACTTGGAACTCCCCTCCCCAATTTGACTTGCATAACTATCCTCAACAACAATCATCACAGTGTATTACAGATCTTCTTGATTTAATGAAACAATTGAATGAGTCCGACAAAGAATTCAGTACTAGCCTTAAGCAATTGTGTGACCAACAGCAGTTGATGGTTAATCAATTACCAGACATTCAACAAATAAGAGACCAAAATATGTTTTCCTATGATGATGATGATTGTGTTGAGAATGCCATGTCAGTGGAGAATGGTGATTATATGACTCCCGATATCGGAAGGAATGATGAGAATGAGAAAAATATGGATAGGATGAATGTTTTGGTGGAGGAGAAACTTTTAGTTACAAACCACTTTGTTAATGAGCCTATTTTAGAGGGTGGTGACATTGTAAGTGAAACTGTAGAGGTTGAACCTATAATTTCTTGTCCCCATATTACATTTTCAAGAAGGCTTGATCTTGTTTCTTCCCATCCTATTTTATTTCCCTCATATTGTCTAAAAGGGCCACCATTAAAAGATACATTTGGCCAAGTTGACATTGTTGATATTCTTTCCTTGAGATCTCTGGTGTCTACACAACAGATACAGGAAAGTTATACTTTGTCTCCCTTTTCTCCATTTTCTTTTGATTCTTCTTGTCTTCACTTTTATTTTGTTTCTGCTGACATTATGTTTGTGAAGATAGATGTGCTTGCAATCAAGCCATATCTTGTTTTTAGTGACATGTTTGCAGGAGCATTTGATAAGTTACTCAAGGCATTGGATTCTTCTGATTGCGGTTGAAGCTACAGACGTTAAATACAGTGCTTTGCGGGAGGTAACCTGTGTTTTTTTTTCCTTTCCCTTGTTGCAACGAGGACATTGCCTGATTCAGCTTGGGGGAGGATTTCTGTAAGTACTGCTTTTCTTTTACTCTTTTACTGCTTTTTAGTTTAGTTAAGTTAGTTTAATTGCTTTCAAAAAATGAAAAAATCACAAAAAATGAAATATTACTGAAAAAATACCAAAAATACAAGTTGAATATGAATGGATTGATTGCTTTCCTGTGCCCCGAACTGTGCTTTGAAAAATGATTTAACTCACTATACTGGATAGTTGGGCATTTGTGATTGTAATGTTGTGATGTGATCTCTGATTACATTGATCTTGAGTGGATTTTGATAATAAAGCGCCTACTTTGACTGCATGCTTGAATTGGTTAGACTGTGAGGATTCATTGTTGCCTATGTATTTACGCCCATATCCAATCTATTCTTGTGTGTTAGTTCCTCGTAGCATTCTGATCTTGATTTTGGCAATGTACTCGTTGATTTCTGGTGACTTTGGACATGTGCTGTGATAGAGGCGTTCTTTTGTTTAATTTTAAGCCTCAGAGTTGATAAATGAATTAATTTCCCTCCTAGCCCTGCTGAGCCTAATGACTTTTTATTTTGATATTGCGCCACATTGCACGCCTTGAGCCTTTACAATGATTATTGTCCCAACGCCTAGCTTGGGGGAGCATTTGTTAGGTTGGTACTATGATGTGTGGTCGATTCTATGGGTTGGTTGGAAATAATGTCTATGTTGATACAAAGAAAAGAAAGAAAAAGAAAAAATAAAGTGAAAAATGATAGTGAAAAATCTGAAAAATCACTATGATCTTCACTCTTTAAATTTCAAAAAGTGTTGAAAATTATGCTGAAAATGACAAGTATTGGATGGTTCGTGAGACTTTAAAGTTGGTTATTGTTTTGGTCATGTTGTTGATGCCATGGGAGTTGTTTCGGCCACACCTAGTCCTGTTACTAGTGTTTTTTTGCTCCTCTTTTCTTGGCTTTTCCACCACATTCCCTAAATAATTTCCTTACCTCTACCCGAGCCCCATTACAACCCTGAGAAAGACCTCTTGAGCACGTGTTTGATTGTTTACTGGATTGATACTGAGTCAATTTGCCAAAGTTAAAGAGTAAGTTTGTTATTTGAGTCGACCTGGCTAGGATGAGCGATATTATACCTTTCTAAACACATGAGAGTGTGAGTGGGAAGGGCTATTATGGTTGGGTAGGTGAGTGTTTGGGCACATATTATGCCTGCCACAAAATTGAGCGGAGTGGCACCTCGGTGAGCACCTTTTCGAGATTTGCATGTTATGTAGGGCAGCTGCATTTGATTGTTTGCTTAGGTGATTGGTGGTCAGGGTAATCTGAACAACTGAACTTGAATTTTGCTTGCTTGAATGATTCTGAGTTTGAAAATATTTGAGCCTGATTTTCTTATCTAAAGGGTGAAGCAATTATATTCATGTTCATGTTGTTCTTTGCTTAGGGACAAGCAAAAGTCTAGCTTGGGGGAGTTTGATATGTCTATTTTATATAGAGTTTTTACCCCCGTCCCTCATTGATTATTGGTCTTAATTGCGCTCTTTGGAGCTATTTTTTGTACTAATGTGCTACTTGTAGTGTGTTTGTAGTTTCAGGTTGATCATTGTAGGAATTAGCATGTTTTAGGGCATTTCCTACTCATTTATATCACTACAAGAGATGATGTACTTTTGAGAGCACGAGCATTGAGTTGGAAGAGTTTTGAAGCAAAGCGAATAGTGAAAGAAGTAGAAAAATCACTCCAGTCCACTCTTTTGATTATATCTCAAGTTCTACAAATCCAAATGCAGTGATTTCAATTGGGTTAGATTCTACACTTCAAGAGCTTTTCAACGAGTGGTCACTTGCCTAATTCCGACGAATGACGAAGAAGTTATGGTGTTTTGAAGATAGAGATTTTGTGCAGGCTGACGACCGCCCGGCCGGGCGGAATCCGCCCCGGCTGCCCGGGCGCCCTTACTTAGCCAAATTTCATCGTTTGGAGAAGATTTGGAAGAAAAGAAAATATTTTGTTGCGGGTACCCCCTTGGATTAACTGAGTCCCGCACAGGTGCAAACACTCTTGAACATGATTAATACCGAAAACACAACTGCCAACGTCGATCGTATGTCTGGTAAGTTTCTTCCCTTGGACTGGATCATTGATACCGGAGCGTCTCATCACGTTACCGGGAATGCAACTTGTTTGACGCACACTCGTCCTTTGGAGAATTGACCTGTTGGTTTGCCGGATGGGCAACGTATTGTGGCCACTATGATTGGCCGTGTTATTCTCTCTCCTGACCTTGTTCTTGACAATGTGTTGTTTGTTCCACAGCTCAACTGCAATTTAATCTCCATCACTCAATTAATTAATGAAAATAATTGTTATGTTCAATTCACTAATTCTTTGTGTGCTATACAGGGCCTGTCCTTGAGGAGCCTGATTGGAGCGGGTGAACGACGGGACATACTCTATTTCTTTCGGCGGATTCCTTCAGTTCAAGCTGTCACAGTGCCGGGTTTGAGTGACTTTGAGTTATGGCATCGCCGTTTGGGTCATCCTTCGGATTGCGTTGTCAAGTTAGTTCCTGCTATTAGTTCTAGTTCTATTCAGAAATGTATGAATAAGGCTTGTGTTGCATGTCCACTCGCCAAGAAAAAGCGTGATCCTTTTCCTATTAGTGACAACAAAGCTAGTCCTGCATTTGAACTTGTCCATTGTGATTTATGGGGGCCTCATAGTACGCCTTCCACATGTGATGCTGTTTATTTTCTGACTTTGGTAGATGATTTCTCTAGAGCTGTTTGGGTTTACTTATTGCGCAATAAAACTGAGGTTCATAAGATCTTTTGTTCCTTCATTTCTATTGTTGAACGTCAATTTGACACCACTGTGAAAATTGTGCGGAGTGATAATGGCACCGAATTCAATTATATGCATGAATACTTCACTTCTCATGGCATTCTTTTTCAAACTTCTTGTGTTGGCACGCCTCAACAAAACGGGCGTGTGGAACGTAAGCACCAACATATTCTAAATGTTGGTCGTGCTCTTATGTTTCAAGCTCATCTCCCTCTTCGTTTTTGGGGTGAATGTGTTCTTGGCGCGGTCTATCTCATAAACCGCACACCTTATGCTCTTTTGCATGATAAAACTCCATTTGAAGTTCTTACAGGATCTCCACCCACTTTTGATGCAATGCGGGTGTTTGGGTGTTTATGTTTTGCGCACAACCAAAAATCCAAGGGAAACAAGTTTGCTCCCCGGGGAAGAAAGTGTGTTTTTCTTGGTTACCCACACGGGAAAAAGGGTTGGCGCCTCTTTGATCTCGACACCGAGGAATTTTTTGTTTCCCGCGATGTTACATTTCATGAAAATGAATTTCCCTATGCTGATAATCTCCTTGATGGCTCCCTTGATCCTTTTGGTGATGACACAGATATGGGTGTTAGTGCTTCTTCTACTATTCTGGATGATGAAGCTGCTCTTGGGCCTGCTGTTTTGCCCTCTTCTCCTAGTCCTCAGACTCGTCCTTCTCATTCTGGGCCTGCTGCGACTTCGTCTGGGCCGTCCGCTACTGGGCCTACTGCGCCTGCTGAGACCTCGTCTGGGCCGCCAGCCACTGGGCCTACTGCGCCCGCGTCTGATGCTGAGGGTCTTACCTCATGCGCGCCTGGGCCTGCTGGGCCTATTGTCCTTGCGCCCGACTCTGGGCCTATTGTCCTTGCGCCCGACTCTGGGCCTACTGACCACTCTGGTCCTTTTTCAGGTCAGCACTCTCCTTTGGACCCTTCCACCTCTACTCTGGGCCGTGGACATCGTGAGAAAAGGTCCGCAATTTTGCACCGCGATTTCGTCACTAATCACATCCGCAATTTGAGTCCCGTCTCTAGTTCATCTTCTCCATCTTCCTCCTCAGGTAATCCCTATCCCTTAGCACATTATGTGAATTGTGACAATTTTTCTGCTCGCCGCCGTCTTTTTACTGCATCTGTTCTCAGTGGTGATGAGCCTCGCTCTTTTCGCGAGGCTATGCGTGACGCTGGTTGGCGTGCTGCAATGCAATCTGAAATTCGTGCCTTGGAGGATAATGGTACTTGGGTTATGGAGGATCTTCCACCAGGGAAGAAGGCTCTTGGCTGTCAGTGGGTCTATAAGATCAAATATCGTTCTGATGGCACTGTTGGACGGTTAAAAGCTCGCCTTGTTACTCTTGGCAATCATCAGGTTGCTGGCATTGATTATCATGAGACCTTTGCTCCCGTTGCTAAAATGGTTACCGTTCGTGCTTTCTTAGCTGTTGCTGCTGCTAAGAATTGGGAATTGCACCAGATGGATGTTCACAATGCCTTCTTGCATGGTGATCTGGATGACGAAGTTTATATGAAGTTACCCCCTGGTTTCACTCCTACTAGTCCAGGCAAGGTTTGTCGGTTGAAAAAGTCTCTCTATGGACTTCGACAAGCCCCGCGATGTTGGTTTGCTAAGTTGGCTACTTCTCTCCGCAGCTATGGTTTTGTTCAGTTCTATTCAGACTACTCCCTCTTTACATTTCAGAAAGGTGTTGTTCATCTCAATGTCCTGGTTTATGTGGATGACTTGATCATATCCGATAATGACTCTTCCGCTCTTTCGTTCTTCAAACAGTATTTGGGTGAGTGCTTTCATATGAAGGATTTGGGTGTCTTAAAATATTTTCTTGGCGTAGAAGTTGCTCGTAGTTCGCAGGTGCTCTTTCTAAGCCAACGGAAATATACTCTTGACATTGTGGAGGAATCTGGGCTCCTTGGTGCGAAGCCTTCCTCTTTTCCCATGGAGCAAAATCATACCTTAGCTCTTGCTAAGGGCGAGCTCCTAGCCGATCCTGAGCCTTATCGTCGGCTTCTGGGCCGCCTCATCTACTTATCCTTCACTCGTCCTGATCTCGCCTACTCCGTTCATGTTCTTTCTCAGTTCATGCATTCACCTCGTCAGGAGCACTGGGACGCGGCTCTTCGCGTCGTTCGATATTTAAAAGGGAGTCCAGGTCAGGGTATTCTTCTTGATGCTTCTTGTGATTTGCAGTTATCTGGTTGGTGTGACACTGACTGGGCTAGTTGTCCTCTCACTCGTCGTTCCTTGACGGGTTGGTTGGTTTTTTTGGGCCATTCTCCTATATCTTGGAAGACTAAGAAACAACATACTGTTTCTCGTTCTTCTACTGAGGCCGAGTATCGCTCTATGGCCGCTGTTACTTCTGAGTTAAAGTGGCTTAAGGCTCTTCTTCTTAGCCTTGGCATTACTCATCCTCGTGCCATGCGTCTCTTTTGTGACAGCAAGTCTGCTCTTCATATTGCCCAAAATCATGTGTTTCATGAGCGTACGAAACACATAGAAGTTGACTGTCATTATGTGCGCGATGCCATTCAAGATGGTCTCATTGTTCTGAGTCATGTTTCTACTCATGAACAACTCGCTGACATTTTTACAAAAGTTTTAGGCAAGCGCCAATTTTTGTACCTACTTCGCAAGTTGGGCGTTTGTGATCCGCACGCTCCAACTTGGGGGGGGGTGTTGGGCATTAGTTGTATTAGTTGTATTGGGCCTATTATTTCTTTTCTTTGTATAGCCGTGTAATTAGCCTCGTGGGCTGTAGGCTTAGCCCCCCATTGGACTTTGTATAAATACGTTTATTGTTGAATGACAAAGTAAGGAAATCATTTAACCTATTTCCTGTTAATATCCTAGTAGTCATGTCATGGAAATGGATGCAGTGACTACATATCGTGCTCCTTAAGGGTCGAATTTGACTTGAAAAACAAGCTTAGTATGGGCTGGAATTTGGTGCTTAGCTCGTCTTTTTCTTAAATCCCAAACATAACATTTGTTGTCGCGTGAGTTTTAGTCTAATGGGACTAAACTCCGGATACCCTCGCAGCAGGGTCAGAAGTCACCAAAGGACTTGACTTCATTGGTAGTTGATTCAGTAGAATCCCAGGAGGATGTTCCTTTTCAAGGACCTTGGGATTTAGTACCTAGTGGACATTGGGGTCTACAAGTAGTAGTGCGGCAATCTCTCTTTGAAGATCGTCAGAGTTTCATATCACAACAGGCACCCTCTCATATCAGGTCTTTTTCGTCAAGACATATAACCCAACCTCACCCGTCATCGCTCAAGAACTGTTGTTGGACTGGACATGTAATAGTTAGTGTTTTCTTCATAAAGTATGTACGAGCTCATAAAGCTCTTGTTATTGTAAGTTTGTTTCTGTTTGGTTGTATTAGCATTAGGCTGTACTCCAAGTTTTAATTAATGCAAATTTTCTCGATGTCAAAAAAAAAACATAACACCCCTATGTACGGCCCGTTCTTTTGGACTGCTTGAAATTTAACTGAACTGAACTGAAACAAATTGAACTGATATGATAATGATGATGATGATGATGATGATAATAATAATAATAATTATTATTATAATAATAATTATTATTATTATAATAATAATAATTATAATAATAATAATTATTATTATTATTATTATAATAAAAGTATTATTATAATTATAATATTAATAATAATAACAATAATAATAATAATAAAAATAATAATAAAATAATAATAATAATAATAATAATAATAATAATAATAATGATAATACGAAAATAATTATAATAGTAAAATTAAAAACAAATATAATAATTAAAATATTAAGCTGAACTGAAAATAAGTCCAAAAGAACAGTGCCGTAATATACTAATATGGTCCCGGTAATTGGTACCAATCATGATTTAGCTGTCTATTACACAAGCAATTATATGCAATAAAATTTCAAGCAGTTTTGCCGTCAAAAATAGAATATGTTGCTTTTAGGAGTGATTAAAAACTCTTTTATTATGATATAATCTTCGAAAACCTAATTTTTACCCTATTTTATCTTTTAAAACTTGAGGTAAATTTTTTTATATATTAAATTATGTTAGTATATGGAACCCAAGCCAATGTCGGTTTGAGGTAGTTTTGGACTAGAAGATCTTTATTGATAATCTACATCTTTTTTTTTGTGTTTGAAAAAACCTGAATATTTTTGAATAGAAGCTTTATTTACACAATAATATTATCCACTAATTATCATAATCCTAATTCCCACACCAATTCTGCCTCGGAGAACCTTTCCCCCATGTAATTCAGCTCTATAAAATAGACACACCCTTAAATCTTAATCATCTCCTTTTAATCACCTTATTATCATATCATACTTCTTTCTTTCTTCATTCATTCTTATTAGGTATAGCTCACTAAACCCATTGTACATGAACATGGCTAATTGTGTGAATTTGAAACCGTTTCTACGAGTTGTTGATGATCATGAAGTGCCATACCCCTACAACCTTAGTATGGCGGAGTGTTTAGGTGATTTATGTCAAACGATTTCAGGGCCCTACAACCTTAAAGTAGCAGAGCGTTTGTTTGATTTATGTTATACTATTTCATCGACGAGTAATAATCATAGTTTTTATGCTAATCACTTCACCAAGATTCTACCACCTAGAGAAACTACTTGTACGGTGAGTGATGATAATAATTACGCAAATGACGTCCATAACAATACTAATACTTATGCTGGTGTAGTTGCTATGAACAAGAATAATATTACACAAGTTGTTAATATTATAATCAAGGACAAGGCGGCTAGGAAGAAGAAGCAGCAGCAAAAGATGAAGATAGCTAATCAAGACAATAATAATAATAATAATAATAATAATAATACTGATGAAGGCATAGATGAAGATGAGTTTTGGTATGGACTGCATTCAAATCGCAAGTCTGAGCGAGAAAGAAGAAGACGATCAATGAAGATAAGATGAAGCAGCAGCACTACTATCTAATCTATAGGTTTCTTCGACTACGCGTAGTTCACATGCTCACAGAATGACTAATCTAGCTAGTTTTACCTGAATTTAAGTCGATGTCTTTTTAGTTCTTTACTCGTCCATAAAAATGTTATTCACTAATATATATATAGATTATCTTATAATATAGTACTCCCGTTTGACTTTTATGTTTAATTTGTGAATTTATAACTTCAGCTATTGATACTCCCATTTATGTTTATATATCTTATTATTATATAAGAAGCCGCCCCCTCTCTCTTTTTCTCTCTCTCAAACCCTAGCCTCCCCTACCACTTCTTCATCAATTAGGGGCTGCCATGGATGATTTCATCCATGGTAAGCCCCTTTTCACCTTTTATTTTCAGTTTTTAGTTCATTTTATTATTTTGTTTAATAAATTAGTCTCTCTTTATGAGATTTTCTCAAACCCTGTTATGGGGTTTTTAGTTTCTGTTTTGGAAATCTCCTTCTCCCCTATGGGAGTTATGAGTATGGTTCTTTTGTTTTTAGGTATGAGAAATTATTCTCATTGGTTGAAGTTCGAGATTCAACATAAAGGTATTGGAATCTCGGATGCGGTCAACCTGACTCGATCAAGAATGTTCTTCCCAAACTATATTAGAATGATAGACTTCCTCATCAATAGCTGTTTGATTCAGCAAATACAAGGGGGCTGCACTGTATTGCTCGATCTGGTTCATTGTAGTTTCTTCGAAGACGAATTTGATTTAGTCTTGTTTAATTGTATCTTGTTTTTCTTTAATACCTATTGTAGATGCCGTTTGGCCTTCAATTAATGAAATTTCTCTTTCAAAAAAAAATCTTATTATTATATAAATCAATACATAACTGCCGCCCCCTCTATCTTTTTCTCTCTCTCAAACCCTAGCCTCCCCTACCCCTTCTTCATCAATTAGGGGCTGCCATGGATGATTTCATCCATGGTAAGCCCCTTATCCCCTTTTATTTTCAGTTTTTAGTTCTTTTTCTTATTTTGTTTAATAAATTAGTCTCTCTTTATGAGATTTTCTCAAACCCTGTTATGGGGTTTTTAGTTTCTATTTTGAAAATCTCCTTCTCCTCTATGGGAGTTGTGAGTATGGTTCTTTTGTTTTTAGGTATGAGAAATTATTCTCATTGGTTGAAGTTCGAGACTCAACATGAAGGTATTGGAATCTCGAATGCGGTCAACCTGACTCGATCAAGAATGTTCTTCCCAAACTATATCAGAATGATAGACTTCCTCCTCAATAGCTGCTTGATTCAGCAAATACAAAGGGGCTACGCTGTATTGCTCAATCTGGTTCATTGTAGTCTCTTCGAAGACGAAATTGATTTAGTCTTGTTTAATTGTATCTTGTTTTTCTTTAATACCTATTGTAGATGCCGTTTGGCCTTCAATTAATGAAATTTCTTTTTCAAAAAAATAAAATCTTATTATTATATTTTTCTTATTGTATGAATCACAAAGGGTGGTTAATATAGAGTTTATGAATGGTACAAAAAAGACAAAGTGGGTAAATTATAATGAGAGTATTACTTTTGTCTCAATGTATATTTTTTGTATTTCAACTATTTATAATTCTTGTTAATCAATAATCAAATATATTAATAATTAAAGTTATACATTGACAAATGTAAAAGTAAAAGCAGAGAAAAACAGAGCCGAGTAGAAAAAAACTACTAAAGTTGCCAAAACAATTGAATAAGATATTCAAGAATTCAAACTAAGTTCCGTTTCAAATGGAGAATGAAAACCCTCAATAAACAAGGCATATCTTGAGCAAAATAACTTGAAGCATTTGCAGATCGCCTATCAAAGTAAGGCCATTGAAGAATCGATAACCTTCGAGAAGTTAAATTGTAATACTCTATAGCAATTACTAGTTTTTTGACCCGTGCAAAATGCACGGGAAGTATTTTGTTTTATAAATTTAAGACAATTATGTGTATAAATTATAATTTGGTTTAGAAGTATTTTGTCCTCATGAAGATGTGATTCTCGATTTAAAGTTTAATATTTACAGTAGTGTATGGTGAATCGACCTACTATTACCGTTGAACATTTAAAAACAACAAATTTGCATGAGAGAACAGTGTTCTTGTAAGTTCAATTTAGTAACACATAGCATTTATGGAATTGAATCTTTAAATCTATATAATATAAGAAAATAATGATTAGCTACTATGTAATAAGTAGTTTATAATACAGTAAAGCAGAACAAACGTTTACTAAAGAATACGATTTACAGAAAATAAACATATAATAAAAAGTGAGTAACTTACATCAATAATCAAATTAGATCATAAGTTTTGGAACACTTCCTTATAAACAACATTACTTGTGGTATTTTATCCCTCGTGTTCCTTCCGAATTTCGGTTCTAGGCAAGGGTTTGTTACATTTTGGAACTTTGTTAGCAAACCTAGATTTTGCTAAGATTATTATTCGGATTCTAAGTCGAAATAAGATTCTACGCAACTCTCTTAGAATTTAAAGCTTGCAAGTTTATAAAAAAAATTATTTGGAAAGTAATATATAGAAGAAATTTTGTTGTCAACTATTTGTTACATGCATGATTCACCCATTTTGTTCATTTTTATTGTGAGTTTGTGATCAACCCACTGACCCAGGTCAATAATATTTGTTCCAAACGAAAGGTCATATTTAGAATGAATAAAAATCAATTTATATGTGGAAATAGAGTATATGGCATTTTATCTTTTCTTTGAGATGAACACCATGAAATTAGGAGCTCACAAATTTCATATATATGGGGATGTCTTAAATTTTAAATTTCATGAAAACCCAGAAATTTGGGCTCCCAAACAAATATTAAATTTTTCAATAAATTAAGCATGGGTTCCATGGTAATGGTGTTTTTAGGTTATAGTATGTTTGATTCACTATAATTATGCTATAGAATTCTAACAATTATGTGAAATAAACGGCTGTAATAGGACACAAATTTTGCACTTGTCTTGCTTGTTTTAGCCCACTATTTTTAATTATACTCATCTTACATAATTATCAAAAAAAAAATTATATTCATCTTACAAATGGCACCATCAAAATTCATCACTAAGTTCACATTATAACTCACTAATAATTATCAACGTTTTTGTCCACATAAAAAAACATGAAACTAGCACTTAGGAGTTAGGATGTTACTAATTTGTGATGTTACTAATTCGTACTTTTTCTTATAATCAAAAAAGAAAAAAAAGGAAATATAATCATTATGTCATGTATGATAATATTATGGAATAATTGATTCTAATAATCCCACCTTTACCCGATCTTCTGAAAGTAGTCCAACCTATTGATAATCTCAAAATAATCCCAACTTTGGAGTATATCTTCCCAAAATAAGTCATGACCTGCTGGTAACCTACAATTGCAGGTTTAATAACCTAATTACATAATTAAGAGCTAATTTAATATATTTTAAAACTAACTTTTTAATTAAATACTAATTGAGAACTGATTTAATTATTTTACTGAAAAAAAAAACTAAAGTACCACCCCTTCCACTACCTTCCCTCCACCCACCGAAAGCCCCCCACCTTCCAGACCACCACCCCTGTATCTAGCATAAAGCGCAAGCTAACCCGAAAACCTAGAAACAGAGACCCAAAAGCCTACTCCAACAACAATCTCTGAGCAACCGAATTCAAGTAACCCATCCCCTGAATCCAGCGCAAACCGCAAGCGAGAGGAACAAGAGCTGGAAGTAGACGAAGATGTCCCAAAGAAGACGAAACATCCACTGCACAAGACTAGCATGTGCTCCTACTTCTGCCGCAATTTTGGGTCTTGCAGCCATGGCGAAGGGTGTCGTTTTGCGCACAATGAGGAGGAGCTTCAACTCCGGCCCAACAATTCATGGAACCCAACAGTTTCACCGGAACTCTCCCCTCTGACTTATCCGACCTCACTTTTTTAGGCGCGATTTACATTGGTCGTAACAGCATGTCGGGTTCGTTGGACCCGAATTTGGTGAAAGGGAATGTGGTGTTATGTAATCGAAGGGTGAACCCGAGGGTGGTGAAGGAGGTGGGTTGGATTAGGATGATTTTCGCGAATACGGCGGCGAGTGAGGAGGAGTTGGTGGCGGATAGTCATTTGACTCCGGCGGTGGTGTTGTATTCTTGTAGGGTGGGTGGGACTTCGACTGGTAGTGGCGGTGGGGAGGGTGAGTTAGGTTCTGCTGGTGATGGATACAAGTGGTGGAGAGAGATAAAGGCTTTTGAGGAATTGATGTGGTTGAATTTGATCGTAAAAAATGATAAAATAGAGGAATCAATCAAATGTAACCTGTTCAACAGGTTTTAGGTAAAAAAGACCAATTTAAGAAGATAAGGTATCAAGGTGGGATTATTTTGAGATTATTAATAGGTTGGACTACTTTCAGAAGATCGGGTAAAGGTGGGATTATTAGAATCAATTTATTAGATATAAGATTTATAAGAAACTGTCCCTTTGTTGTAACTCCTAAACGGATGGCGCCTTTCCATTATTATTAATTTTCTTTTCTCTCTTGCACTCTTATGCTTATCATCACTCATTGTTGTTTTGAGTTTTTTGAAAGAGGTACAAAGCCAAGAAATAAAGAAAAACACTTTGCACTCTTTAGTGTTTTTAGTTTTATATTTTTGTAATGTAATAAAGTAAATCTCTTGTAATATACAGTTGAGTACTAAATTATTGATTGTGCATGCAAGACTGCAAGTTGCCTATAATAAAAAATTCTTGGATTAATAATATCAATCATGATTTATTATTGATTGTGTTGACACAGAGCAACCTAAATTGAAGATGATTTTTTACGATTAATTGTATTATGATGCTGATTTGTTGCCTATAATAAAAGTTAAAAATTTACATCCAAAAATTTAGATGTTGTTGCTGGTATTAAACGAATTGAAGTTGCTGGCTAAATTTAAGGCAACTTTTTAGTTCTCAATGTAATACAATGTTGATTTGTTTCCTATAATAATTAGGTTGCAAATTTTAATTGGAAAAGTTAGATGTTGCCGTGATTACATGAACCGAACTTGCTGGGCTTAACCTTGGCTATGAATTCCAAGGAGCTGACACATCACCATAATAATAAGAACATGACTTTTTTTTTATTTCTTAATTTGAGGAGTGCAATCCGTTTTTATTGAGTTCTTGCATTAATTTCAAATACATATAATATCTTTCCTATTTTATTTTTTCTTTTATAGCAATTAGAATGAAAGTGAATATTGTTTTGCAAGCTACGTGGTTGTGAATTCCATAAAATTGACACATAAGCAAAGCAATTAGGACTTGAATACGATTTACAGAAAATAAACATATAATAAAAAGTGAGTAACTTACATTAATAACCAAATTAAATCATAAGTTCTGGAACACTTCCTTATAAACAACATTACTCGTGGTATTTGATCCCCCGTGTTCCTTGTCACTTCCACTGTATTGTTCTACACTCAAATGTATTGCTACGTGTCTTAACTCGCTCTCAAATGAAATTGCCCATACCGGCCCCAAATCATCAAGGTAATTAGCAATTGCATTCGATGATTTTCTTTTTCTGAAATTATTTCATTTTTTGTGTTCAATTCCATTGAGTGTTTAGCATAGAGTGTTTTTGTATATGTCCTGTTGCTGAAATTTATTCTAGATATAATAAGCAAAAGTGTTGTTGCTGAAATTTTAGTTTACTTTTTACTTCATAGCAACCTTATAGAAACTGCATCTTACAATTTTGTTTTTATAAAAAAACCTTAGATTTTAATTGAGTTATACTTAGGTCTTAATTATCACTCAAAGGAAAAAAAAAACCCAACGTCTTCTTAGAATTTCACAACAATAAAAACAAAATTATAGGTTAGAGAATTGAATATTGGTTTGTAGTTCAACCGTTCAAGTGAATGTACCTTTTTTATAGCCACCTAGTTGATATTCTTTGTTGATCATTGTAGACTTCCCCTCCTTCCTAGCATGCTTTTCTCTTTCATCACCTATTGCCATGTATTAATCGTTTTGACAGTTGCACTGAAAGTTTTATTTTTATGCAGTTTACACCAATATGTCGTTTGAATATTTTTGAGAGTTAAAACTGTTATAGATAGTGGTTTATATTGATTTGATTACCTTATATTATTGGGTAACTATATCAAATATGGCGGATTTAGGGAGATATGATTTTTTATTTTAGGAATTGTTTTTATTATGATTGTGCATGACTCCTAATTTATTGCTTTAATTCAGATTAAGCTTGATTGCCATGATTGATTCAAAGTCTTGATTTCCTAATATGAAGCAAGATGAATTGATGGAATTGATTAATTTTATATACACCTCAGTGTATTAAAGTAGCATATTAATTTTGGCAACTAAAAGGAAAGATGACACGTGTACAATTTTGTAGATGCTTAACATGTGGCAAAAAGCTTATTGCTTTATAGTATTATATAGATATGCAATAAAATTTCAAGCACTTTTGCCGTTAAAGATAGAATATGTTGCTTTTAGGTGTGATTACAAATCCTTTTAGTATGATATAATCTTCGAAAACCTATTTTTTACCCTATTTTATCTTTTAAAACTTGAGGTAAATTTTTTTATATTAAATTATAGGCAAAATTATTTTAAATAAGTCAACCTTTAGACATTCTTCCCATTTTAAGTCTACCTTTTTATTAATCCTGATTGAGTTAAGCTTGTAGGGCTATTCTTTTATAATGAGTCAAAATACTTACAACCTGAACAACAGGTTTTTTTTGTTTTTTTTTACATTTTAATTTATTTTTTTTACTTCTTATTTTCTTTTTTAAATTCTCACCCACCACCTTCCTCCAACAACCACCACCCAACCCACTAGCATTGCCACCCACAAACCACCAATCAAAACCTTCCATCATAACCAACCAATTCACCCACCAGCCAACCCACGACCTTAAACCATGGCTCTAGCCACCCAACCCCTTCCTCTGACTTCTGTGCAATGTTATCCCTCAAACCTCCCTCTCTCACTTCCACTCTCTCTCCTTCCATTTCCAACCTATTACTCTCTTTAATTTCAAACCCCTCCTTGAACCCTACCTCCATAAACCTAACCCCCCTTCTATCAAATCAATCTTCCAATACAATAGCAAACCCCAACTTGTCGGCCCACCCCACGCGTCGTCGTCATGACCTCTGGCAAAAGCGGCGTCAGCAAAACTACCACCACCGCCAACATCGGCATCTCTCGCCCGCCACGGTTTCTCCATTGTCGCCATTGACCTCGATGTCGGCCTTCGTAACCTTGCCCAGCCACCACCCTCTCCCAAACCTCGAACCCCCCTCCCCACCACCCTCGCCCCCATCACCACACCCACCACCACCGTCACCTTACCCCGCCCCCACCCTCGTCCAAACTACCCACGAAAACCCAAAAAATTTGATCTTTTTTCATCGCAAAAAATGTACTTGTGGTATGTTCATGTGAAATACAACAACCCATCTCCCATTTTTGCTCGAAATTTTATTTTAGAGAAATCGCTTCGTTTTGTTAAGAAATCACCTTTTAAAGTGGAAAATCGTATATTTGATATCGAATTTCTAAGCGCAATTATTGTTTTTCTCGTGGGTATAATGAATCCCACCATTGTTAAAGCTATGGGGAAGAAAAAAATCGATAATTTTTCATAATCTTCGTGTATGAAGGCTAGTGGCTTGGGAGAGGGTGATGGTTTTGGGGGTAGGGGCCAGTTATCTCGTGGAAGAGGAAGGGGAGGGGGCAGAGGAGTTTCCTCAATTTATATAAAATAAGAACCAAAAATTAAAAAATCTTAATTATCAACGCTAAATCAAAAATCCAAATCCCCCAAAAATCCAAAAACCCCAAATCAAGATCCCCTAAAAACTGCCATTAGTGTTTGTCTTACTTATGGATTATTTTCAATGATTTTTTTTAATATTTATGCGAAAATCATAATTAAAATTAAGGATATGAAAGAAAACACACAAAAAATCAAAAGCGACCAATCACATTGTAACACGCATCACAAGTAACCCGCTAAACAAGACACAAACAAGGTTCAACTCAATAGAAGAAAACAACCATACAAGCTTAATTTAATCGAGAATAATCCAAAGTTTGACTTAAATTGGGAAGATCGGGCAAATGTTGACTTATTTAAAATAATTTTTCCTAAATTATATTAGTATATGGAACTCAAGCCAATGTCAGTTTGTAGGTAGTTTTGGAGTTTTTTTTTTGTTTTTTTATTGGCTCTATTTGGCAAATAGCTTATAGTGGATAGTCGATTCTATTTTTGGTTTGACTAGCTAAATCTACACAAATTATTAGGCTAGACTGCCTAATTATAATGTTAATATTAGGCGCCTAGCCCAAGCCCACATAGGTTTCCAACCCAAACCCACTTAAGCGCCCAAGCTAACCCAAAAAAAAAAGAAAAAAGGGAAACCATTAATCTATGAAACCGTAAAACGAAAAACCCGGTAAAACGAAGACCAAAAACGGCTTCAATGAATTCTCAACATTCTCTCTCTACGTAAAATGAAAAACGGTGTATTAAATCTTGAATTCTCAACCCAAAATTTCTTATTATTTGCATAGAATTTATTCGCAAATCACCGCTGCATATTATTTCGAATTCTCGTATCTTCTCATATCAAGTTTTGGAATTTTGCGCTACAATTTCCAACTCAATCAAGGTATTTCCAGCTCAATTCTCTCTCTAGAAAATCAGCAATCCTTTGAATTATGTGTTAGAATTTCGAATTATAAGTGAGATTTTCATAGATTTTGAGAAATTCGTATTATGTTTATAATTCATAATTTTGATTTTTAGTTACAATTTTGTATATTTTGTAGATTTCACTTAGAATTATGTGTAGGTATTTTGGTTGAATCATACGAATTCATATTTTTAGGATGGATTATTCAACGTATGAAGGTTTTGAAGATTTTCTATTGAAGATTGTACAATCAGTTGATTCAATTTTGGATAATCAACTACAACTAGTTGATTCCGATGTTGAAGAAGGGCTATATGCGTGATCTTGGTGCTGTGGAGGCTTTGTTTTCGAACCTTGATGTTGCTGATTTAGAATCTGATTATGTACATCCCACTACATCAAGTTCTTCTGCTATCACTATTTTTGATCCTCTTCAATGCAAAACCAAGGGAAGAAGTGTGATGGCAAAGTCAGGGATTGAGAAAAGCAAAAATCAAGGCGACAAATCTGATGTTGTTTCTAATGCAGCAAAGGAGTTTGATGCTTACACTCCTCCTGCTAGATTGTTGTAGCTTCTTGAATGATTATAGTGGTCAGATGATGATTTATGTTGGTGACACAATGGTTATTGTTGGTCACTTATTATTTTTTAACATTTAGGAACCCACACATGTAATTGGAGTGACATGTTGTTAGTGATTATGGTAATAAATATATTTGGTTCTTTCCATTTCACATTTGAAGTTTCTCAGTTATTATTATATATTTTGTCATTTTATTTCTTAAATATTCAGTAATAAATAGATTAAAGTGGGCACCAATTAGCATAAATTAGGTACCAAATGAATTTAAATAGTCACTTATTGAAATATATTAGATGTTCAGCTTTGTGTTTTTTAGATTATATATAGTAGTCCCATAATGGATTTATATAGTTTCGAAATGAATTAAACTAGTAACTAATTACAATTTTATTAGTTGTTCAAGAATATTTTTCACTAACTTGAATTGTTTCAGTTGTAAAATTAATTTGGAGTCAAATTTAAATTAGGCCTTAAATGAATTTAAATTAGTCTCTTAATGAATTAAAGTAGTTATTTATTGAAGTATGTAAGGTTTCTATTTTTTCAATATTTTGTTAATTTTGTCAGTAATGAGATTCAATATGAGTCTAAATTAAAGTAATCAGTAAATGAATAGGTGTTGGGTACGTCTTGGTGTCTTTTCGATCTCTTGCAAAACACTTGATTAGCTTCATCTGCTTGCTTGGTGGGAATTTGAGGTTGTTGTTTTTGTGGCCGTGGTATGTCGTGGAGCCCGGGTATACCCAAGTCAAATGAGGGCATGTCTCGCAATCGCTTTCTTAGTTGTTTGTAGGAGCTTCTCAATCTCATCAATTTGCTTCAACACTTCGGATTTTCTAACGGTTGAGTCATTGTTGGTGATCCATCTTGTGCGTAGTTCGTAGTTCTCTCTTGCACTCTTTTTGAGCTCATCCAACCTTCTTGTGTGCATGTTGTAGCAAACATCTAGGTCACGCCCCAACTTCAATCGAGCTTGATCAAAGGGTTATGCAAAAAATAAAAGTCAAATAACAAAAAAATAAGTGAAATAAGATTATACAGCAAATTCATTTAAAGTGAAAACCAAATGATTCAAAATGCTTACAAAAAAATAAAGTGGCTACCAAAGAACTTAAACTGGTCACATAAGGAAGTAAACTAGTTACTTGATGAAATAAACTGCCAGAAAATAAGCATCTTTCAAATAACAAGAACCCAAATGACAATTCCCTCAAAATCATAATCCCAATTGAAGACTTGAAAAATATTTCACAGTCCTTCATATTCAGTAAATGTACTAAAGTAGTCCCAAAATGGACTAAAGTGGTCCCTAAATGTACTAAAGCATTCCCTAAAACATATATGTATTCCATACTTTCAATTTAAACTTGCTTATCAAACAGATACCAATATGTCAAAAGAGCATCTGAAAATAACATAGCACAGAGTTACAAAAATTTAAATACTTACATCTCGTGTAGTTTTTTCGATTTCTTCATCAGTCATCGTGCCTTTGGGAAGCTTGATTATGATCACCCTTTCAGCACAATTTGTGATTACCATCCCTTGGTTCTGACGACCTCCTAACTGCTGTGGTTGTTGATTTTGCTGTTCAGCAAATTCGATGGTTTGCGGGGGTTCATTTTCAGTTGTGGTCTGCTCCTTGGCGCTTATTGGGTAGGTTGTGACATCCCACTTCCCCATACCAAATCGTCCTCCTTCATTTTGTTTTGCTGCCACTTCTTCCAGCACACGTCCCCGCATTTTATCATACGTCCAATGCTTGATTAGGGGGAGATCGGATGGGGGTTTACTTCCTTTCCAACGCAAATGGTGGAAGTACACAAGTTGTAGTATCAACATACACCCACCTACACTCTTTGCCTTTTTCTTGATACAAGTTGTCACTGCTTTTCCCAACTTGTCCAAAACATACTTGCACCAATTACTCTTTGGGATTGTTGTCGCATCCAACAGTGTCGTCTTTGATATATCCATATCAATTTGGTTGTGTGCATTAGGAGTGAGCAGTGTCGATAAGGTATACATGGCATAAAACCTCTGAAATTTTTGTCCAGATCAACAAATTCTATTATAAACTAATTTCATATTGTAAAACCATCCAATCCACAGGAATAACCACAAAAAACGTGCAACATATTCAAAACATTCAATTCACATGAAGTTTATCAACTTTTGAATTACCAATTTCATGTATCTACAACATTTCATTTAAACATTAAATTAGTCACTAATGAAACTAAATAGCAAATTTCTTACAACAAACTAGTCTCTAATTGTCAACAACAACAATATCCTTTCTACATCCCAATAGCTCATTCAAAACCAAAATCAGTCATTCTAGTCGTTCTAGTATACAAAAATCAGTCACAATAGCTGAAATGTGTACTTTCATAATTTTCTAACAATTTTAAGTAATTTTACGAACAATTAGCTTAAACTTAGCTTCGAATTAGCATCTCCAAAACCCTAACTTGAGCAAATTTAACATATGCATGTAACTTGATGAAGGAACGAGCTAAGAACTCAAATTTTGACAATAAATCAGCTCGAAAATGCATAAAAACAAGTAGTTTACTTACCTTTATAGTTTTTGGGATTAAAATTCTTCAAAAATCGAGTGAAAATGTGCTTGAACGTCGCTAACTACAAGCTTTTTTGCGTGTTGTTGGTTGAGTTTTGAATGTCCCGGCAAGTTGTCGAGAATGAAGAGTGAAGAGAGGAGAGAGAAACGCGCATGGTTTGATGAGAGTGAAGAGAGACAGAGAGGAGAGAGAAACGCTAGGTGGTTTGCGTGTTGTTGGTTTGTTTTTTTTAATTTGCAATATGGGCCGATTAGCTCATATTGTTTGGGCTTCGGGCCCGCCTAATTATAATGTTATAATTAGGCGAGTCTCTTGCAAGACGAGTCCGCTAAATCTATTAACTAGTTTGACTAGATGATCGTGTAAATGCATTTGGTAAACTTTAGTTGGTAGGTTGCTAATTGTTCAGACTTAGAGGATATTGTAAAATAACGCCTTCCTCGAAGGCAATGATGCTTATATAACTTTTTTTTTTGTAAGTTCTAACTTTTAACCATTCTAAGTAAGTAGGCCCCGTGCTTTTGGACTGCTTGAAATTGAACTAACGGAACCGAACATAAATGATGATGATAATAATAATAATAATAATAATAATAATAATAATAATAATAATAATAATAATAATAATAATAATAATAATAATAATAATAATAATAATAATAATAATAATAATAATAATAATACTACGAAAATAATTAAACTAGTAAAATTAAAAACAAAATTCATAATTAAAACATTAAGCTAAAGTGAAAAAAAGTCCAAAAGAACAGCCGTAATATACTAATATGGTTCCGGTTATTGGTTCCAATCATGATTTAGGGCATGTTCTCTTCGGCATAAAACAACTGAACTGAACTGAACTGAATTGAACTGAACTGAATTAAATTATAACTAATTAATAGTAATGATAATAATTTAGGAACTGAACTAAACTGAAATGAACTGAACTGAATTGAACCGAACCGGGCGAATTGAAAATAAGTTGGGGAGAACATGCCCTTAGTTGTCTATAGCAATTATATGCAATAAAATTTCAAGCAGTTTTGCCGTCAAAAATAGAATATGTTGCTTTTAGGAGTGATTAGTATGATCTAATCTAATTGGAAAACCAAAATTTTACCCTATTTTATCTTTTAAAACTTGAGCTAAATTTTTATATATTAAATTATGTTAGTATATGGAACCCAAGCCAATGTCGGTTTGAAGTAGTTTTGGACTAGAAGATGTTTATTGATAATCTACATCTTTTTTTTGTGTTTGAAAAAACCTGAATATTTTTGAATTGAAGCTTTATTTACACAATAATATTATCCACTAATTATCATAATCCTAATTCCTACACCAATTCTGCGTCGGAGAACCTTTCCCCCAAGTAATTCTAGCTCTATAAAATAGACACACCCTTAAATCTTAATCATCTCCTTTTAATCACCTTATTATCATATCATACTTCTTTCTTTCTTCATTCATTCTTATTAGGTATAGCTCACTAAACCCATTGTACATGAACATGGCTAATTGTGTGAATTTGAAACCGTTTCTACGAGTTGTTGATGATCATGAAGTGCCATACCCCTACAACCTTAGTATGGCGGAGTGTTTAGGTAATTTATGTCAAACGATTTCAGGGCCCTACAACCTTAAAGTAGCAGAGCGTTTGTTTGATTTATGTTATACTATTTCATCGACGAGTAATAATCATAGTTTTTATGCTAATCACTTCACCAAGATTCTACCACCTAGAGAAACTACTTGTACGGTGAGTGATGATAATAATTACGCAAATGACGTCCGTAACAATACTAATACTTATGCTGGTGTAGTTGCTATGAACAAGAATAATATTACACAAGTTGTTAATATTATAATAATCAAGGACAAGGCGGCTAGGAAGAAGAAGAAGCAGCAAAAGATCAAGATAGCAGCTAATGAAGACAATAATAATAATAATAATAATACTGATGAAGGCACAGATGAAGATGAGTTTTGGTATGGACTGCATTCAAATCACAAGTCTGAGCGAGAAAGAAGAAGACGATCAATGAAATTCAAATAAGATGAAGAAGCAGCACTAGTAATTTACCGCATATATTGATAATCAAACTACAATTATAGGTTTCTTCGACTACACGTAGTTCACATGCTGATAGAATAGCTAATCTAGCTAGTTTTACTTTTACCTGTCTTTTTTAGTTCTTTAATTTAATCGTCCATAAATATGTTATTTACTAATATATAGATTATCTTATAATATACCGGCGGTTTAACTTTTATGTTTGTGAATTTATAACTTCAGCTATTTATGTTTATATATCTTACAAATCGTTTATCTTATAATATTATTTATGTTTATAGCTTTTTTTTTCTTGAGGGGAACAACGAAAGTAGCTTATAACTTGGAACAAGTCGATTTGCTGGATATATTTGTCTATTTGATGTGAATTTCAGCTTTGGAAATTTGTTTAGTCTTTGGATTATACCAACACCCTATTATAGGTCCACAGTTAGCCACAGTTTACAAAATATGTCCATTCTTTTTAGGCCCATCTCTATAACTAAAATCTTTGTAATAAGTTATTTATCACTCATTGATTCAAGAAGAGGATGGGTCACTCGTATACATGCATGATTCCCTAAGTAGCTGTCTTTATGTTTTTGTTTCCTCCTCAATCTCTTTTTTACGTTGAGTTAATTATTAACTCTTATCAAGATTCGTTAATTTATTATAGGCTAGGATTCTGTTTATATTGTCTAAAATTAGTATATCAAAATCCTAATCTTATTCTACCTAGGAGACGGAAGTGATGTACCCTAGCTAGGACTTCTGATCCTATAGATACAATACTCTCAAATCTCAATCTTAAATATTATCATTACCACCTTGGTATTATAATATAGGCTTCGTATTGTTAAGTAGCTACCTGTTGCCTAAACCCATATCAACAATCAATGGCTATTAGTGAGGATCTAATGCATCAATCGTTTGAACATAATGAAAAGATACATCCCTTACATATTACAGGTAAGTCAACCATGGCTATTAGTGAGAATCTAATGTATCGTAAATTTGCACATCAACAATCAATGGCTAATGTTTGGGCCCATTTCCTAGACTGGCCCATCAACGGTGAAATTACTAAAATACCCTCGCATCAAGGAAGCCAGTCTTCCACCACTGGAGTTGACTAAAATACCCTCATTTATTGGAGGTCCCATCCTCTATAAATAGCGGTTGTCTCATCAATCAAAAGGTATTCAATGCTTACCTACAAAAACCAGAGCATCTCTCTCTATATGGATCTATTTCTCTCTCCACCTCAATCATTTACTGACTTGAGCGTCGGAGGGGCGATCCCGGAACCACCCCGGGGGTAGTCTAACCTTGTTTTGCAGGATTCCGGCGTACGGATAACTGGAGCTCGGAGTGTACCTTCTTGGGGCCCACATCAAGTCTCTTAGCATTCAACAATCCTTAATTTCTTGACTGAAACAGTTTGGCGCCGTCTGTGGGGGAAGTTACAAACAAAGTTGCTTCGCCATCACTCAGTAAGAATCACCTCATTACCACTCAGCAATGGCTCCAACCAAGAAGACACGCTCCCAAGCCAACCGTTTCGGGAGAGCTCAAGCATCCCATCATCATACACCTACGGTGATATCCCTCTATCCCAATGATGATGATTCCACCCCGATGGGGAAACCCATCAACATCACGAAGTCGGTCAGCCCGTAACCTCGCGTCGGATACAAGTTGCCGACCCTCCACCCATAATCGCAACATACATCACCTTTACTGCAGCTCATATTCAACAAACTCTCCAGCAAAGTCGGATGGGTATGGTTGCCACTCTCGTCACGAAGAGATCATTCGTCCCTCCCGAGATGCTCAGCCTAACCGGCTGGGACCTAAACAGAGGGAAGGACCACGTCAACCTTCAAGGGGCAGCTCAGCTAGAGAGAAGCAAGCTACTCATGCCTCTTCAAGGTTCTCCAGAGACATGTTATCACTAGGAAGAATTTGTCTCGAAGAACACAACTCATGAATACTGATCCGAAAGAGGGGTGTGGTGACTCAGAACTGCAAAACCCCTCCGGAATAAACAGTGGCACCCTCAAGTTTATGGTCCGGTTCAGCCAGACCTACTCATACAAGGCACCTACTCATCAACAGTACCTGCTCATTCAAGGTACCCACTCATCCTTGGGTGCCCACTTGGCCAAGGGCATATACTCGGCCATAGATGCCTGCTCATCAAAGGCACCTATTCATCAACGGTACCTACTCATTCAAGGTACCCACTCATCCTTAGGTGCCCACTTGGCCAAGGCATATACTCGGCCATAGGTGCCTGCTCATCAAAGGCACCTACTCATCAACGGTACCTACTCATTCAAGGTTCCCACTCATCCTTGGGTGCCCACTCGGCCAAGGGAATATACTCGGCCATAGGTGCCTACTCATCAAAGGCACCTACTCGTCAGCGGTACCCGCTCATTTAAGGTCCCACTCATCCTTGGGTGCTCACTCAGCTAAGGGCATCTACTCAGCCTTAGGTGCCACTCATCCAAGGAGAAATTTGTCTCAGTCTTAAAAAGCCTTACGTCACCCAGATTGGTCAAGAAAAACTAAGTAGATACCTCGGAGACTCTCGGATCAACAAAGGCGAGCAAAAGGA
>CANSZD010000394.1:0-107920 GCA_947648045.1 Beta corolliflora
GTTGAATGATTTCTCGCTTTCAATTACTTTTCGATGGGTTGTCGGTTAGGGACCTTGATGGGATGCGGTTTGAAAATATGGCCTCAACTTCCTACTCGTCATGACCAGCGCGAAAACCATCTTCTCAATCTGGGCCGTATCTTGCTTCCGCTCCTATAAGCATGGCCGATGAAGTACACTGGAGTCTGAGTTCCTCTCTTTCGCTACGAGTACCGCACCGAGGGCGTACTCGATACCGAGAGGTATATATAGAGTGCTTCTCCCGGCAAGGGTGATATGAGTTTGAAGCAACGTTCTTTAGGTGTTGTTTCAGTTTGTTGGAATGCCTGTTCGGCCTCGTTGTCCCAATCAAACTCCTTCCTTTTTAGCGCCCGAAGAATAGCAAGCTCTTGTCGCCTAGCGGGACAAGAAGCGGCCTAACGCCGCTAGGCACCCTGTTAGCCTTTGAACTTCTCTAACATTTCTTGGGGAGGACATGTTTAACACTTAGCGTTGATCTTGTCGGGGATAGCCTCAATTCCTCTTTCATCAACCAAGAACCCGAGGCATTTCCACCCTTTACCCCGAACACACACTTCTTGGGGTTTAACTTCATGCCGTGGCGTCGTAGGGTGTGCGCCGTTTTCCGCCAAATCCCCGACGTGATCAATTGATTTCTTGCTCTTGACTATCATATCGTCTACGTACACCTCAATATTCCCCGAGTTGCTCCTCAAAGACTTTGTTGATCGTTCGTTGATAGGTAGCCCTGCGTTCTTTAGCCCAAAGGGCATCATCTTGTAGCGGTATACGCCTTGGCGGTAACGAATGCAGTATGTATTCGGTCCTTTTCCGCCATCGATCGGGATCTGGTGATATCCCGCGATGGCATCCATGAAGGCGAGCAACTCGTGACCGCCGTTGAATCGACCGGCTATCAATCTTTGGCGCGAGATGATTGTCCTTAGGACATGCCTTGTTCGAATCGGTGAAGTCGACGCACATGCGCCAAGCTCCATTAGCTTTTTCGACCGTAACAACATTGGCAACCACTCCGTGTATTGGCACTCTTCAATGATGCTTTGCCTCTAACAATTTCTTCACCTCTTCTGCTTTGCGGCTGCGTTTCTTTCGGGCCCCCGATGCCGGGAGCTTGTTTATTGGGGCGGAATCCCTCCTTGATATTCAACTCATGGGATGCAAACTTGGGATCCGGCACTTGCATGTCGGAGGCGGAATACGCGAACACGTCTTTGGATTCCCCGCAACGTTTTGATGAGTTTTTCCTTGATCTCTGGCCGAGATTTTTGCCAATCCTTACCCGTGCCCGAGGCCTTCATCGAGCATTATTTCTTCGTCCTCCTCGACCGGCTGGGGTCGTTCATATAGTTTTGGATTTTCTGAAAGATAGACCCCGAGACCAGTGGGAGTATCCCCGGGGTCTTCCCTCTTTCTCTATCTTGGTTTTTCTTCCGAGGTTGTTGCTTTAAAGCTGTTTGTATAACACTCCCTTGTCTGCTGATCCCCGTAGATCTTTCCGACTTGGCCTTCATCATCGTTTCGTATTGCGGGAGTAAAGTTGGTATACCGAGATGGCCTTTTATCTTGTTCATGGTAGGCCCGCCATGATAGCGTTATAAGGAAGTGGGGTATCGACCACCAGAAGTCGACTCGGTAGGCTTCTTCCCTTACCTCTTTCCCCGAGTCGTACAGCTAGTTTCACGAACCCCAGGGGATACACTGACCCTCCCTCGAAGCCTATCAGTGGTTGACTGGTCGGGGTTATATCCTTCTCGGTATACTTCAGCTTCCGTAAGCATTCTAGAGTGATGATGTCCGCGGATGAGCGCCTGTCGACCGGGATCCTCTTGACCCTTGAGTTAGCAATTTTCATCTCTATGACAAGGGGGTCGTCATGGGGGGGGTATGGATGTGCGGTCGGGCTCCCCAAACGTCATGACGGGGACATCCCGCCTTCATTGGCTCAATCTCTAAGACATGATTCTTCATTGCGTGCAAGTGAGCTTTGCGGGCTCGGATCGGTTAACCCACTCGAGGCATGCCCCCTGCAATTACCCCGACATACCCATCGGTGTTGTCACTTGTCATTTTTTCCTTCCTTCTCCTTCCCTTTCTCTTCCCGAGAGTGCTTGATGTATCTGTTCGGCTTTCCTTGATCGCTTAAGTGATCCAAGGCCTTCTTGATTCACGAGTCTTTAGTGGTGTGCCCACACTCTCGGTGATATTCACACCACAGTCGTTGATCCCTTCTTTCCTTTGAGGTCCTTATAGGGGGAGGGATAGGTAATACCGACTTGTGTTTCAGATCTAAGTAGATCTCACGCCGATTTCTGTTGAAGCGGGGGTCGCTCCCATTATCTGTAGTTCTCGGGAGGAGTTGCTGATTATTTCTGTTACTTTTGTTGGATTCCCGGTAAGGGGTCTCTTCCTTTCTTTTCTTTGACTTCTCGGCAACAAGCTTGCAAATGTCCGAGGCTTGAATGAATTTCTGGGCCCGACTCATGGCCTCAGTAAATGTGGTTACTTCATTTTCGGCTAACGACCATCTGAACTTGCCTGGCCATAGTCCCGACATCAAGGCGGTGAAGGCCACCCCGTCTTGGAGATCGGAGATCTTTAGTGATTCTTCGTTGAACCGTTTGATGTAGTCAGCCAGGCTTTCATGCTCCTGCTGTTTGATTGACATTAAGTGGATGCTAGTCTTTTTATGCCGGCGCCCGGCAATAAAATGTTGGTGGAATAATGCTTCTAACACTGAAAAGTTTGTGATAATGCCAGGAGAAAGTCCCGAGAACCAACTGAGTGCTAAGCCCTTAAGGGTCGTCGGGAAGTACCGACACCAAGCGCTTCGCACCCTGGCTCGTACACTCATCTGGGTCTTATAGGCCGCCATGTGATCATCAGGATCGCTATTTCCCGAGTATTGCTCGATTAGTGGGACTTTGACCTTGCTTGGGTTAGGGACTTCCATGATCTCCCGACTAAAAGGGGTCATGAAGTTCAGTACCCCTCTGTTGATCAAGATGGGACTCCTGTTTCGTGGTGGTCCCGAGTCTCCTTCACCCTCGGGCCCCGGTCTTTTTGGACCCGAGGGGACGACTCCTCCCCCTTCGAGGAGTCCGAGGCCGAGCCGACTCTTCTTGGCGGACCTTCCCCGGGTTGGCCTTCCTCTTGTCGTTGAGTAAATTCCGAGCGTCTTGCTCCATTGACGCCTACAATTCTCCTCAATGATCCGTCGGGCATCGGAATTTGGGGCTCTATGAGAATTGACCTGTCGTGATCTTTCTCCTCCCGCTCGTTGCCCGCCTCGGTTAGGGGCTGGAGTGTTTAGATCACTCCGATTCTGAGGCTCTTTCTGGTTCAACTCTCGAGGTACCCCTTGGTTGAGTTGGGGGATTCCCGCTATGAGTTCTCTGCTGCGTTGCATATTCTCGTTCAACTTCCGAGCTATCCTTTCTATGTCCATCATGGTGATGGGAGGTGGATTATGTTGGTATTGTTCCTGGGGATCGTTGTGTTCCTCGTTACGAGGGGTAGATCCCTCATCGTCAATGGCTAGTGACTCGACCAGCACATTGTGTTGCTGGGACCGAATCGGGGTCGGTTGGGGCTGATGTGAAGCTCGGGTTGTTTTCCTTCGGGGTGCCATGTTATTCGGTACGTAGCTTTGAGATGTAGTGTCCCCACAGGCGGCGCCAAACTGTTTCTGCCTAGAAACTAGTCAAAAGAGTTAAGTGTGTTTAGAGAGGTTAAAATCCTGAGTCGGAGTGTAATCCCGGAGTCTTGTCACTCGGAAGTCCCGCAAAACAAGAAAACCGGCCCGGGGGGTGTTCCCGGGAAAGCCCCTCCGACGCTCAAGTCAGTTGAGATTGAGGTAGAGAGAGAAAGTGAGTAATTGCAGAGAGAGATGCTCTGGTTTTGTTAGGTGAGAATTGAATACTCGCTCATTGATTGGGCTTCTTTGCTTTTATAATGTTGGGGATTTCCCGGACAGAAAACCCTATTGGGGAGCATCTATGTCTCGTAGGGAAAGTTGTCTCCCTTTTTATGGTAAAGTTGTTTTTCGCCTAAGCTGATGGGCCCCTTGGGAGCATACAGATCAGATCTTTAAAGTGGGCTTTTGCATAACACTGTTGGACCTGATCAGGGGTCCAAACAACATGCTTAATATTTTCTATTTTAATTGGCCAACTGAAAAATGAAACCAAATTATCAAATAATGAATGTCTTCCTGTCATACAGTTACTAACTTGTATAACCTGCATTTTGTTGCAAAGCTTGATAGGGGTTTAACATGACTGTTTTATCTAGCTCTTATGTTGATAAACTTGTGACCTAAAATTCTGTATATAAGAAAAATTTGTTTTTCAACTTTTCATTTCCTTTTCAACATGGGGAGTGTATTAGTCTTCTAAAATGTCAACTATCATTGGCAAAGAGATGTGAAATTAACACCCTTCAGTATCCCTTTTATGGCTCTGCCATTATCAATTTATTATTACACTCCTTGATTTCGAATTATTCAAGCTGAAGCGTTTAAGTGGTGCTTGAAAGATAAAAAATATATTCCTTGATGATTAGATAGAGTAGTCCAACCTTATCTACATGTTCTTAGTTTTTATTATTGAGTGATTTAATCTATAGATTTATGTGGTTTAATTGTTCTTTATTTGCTAAGATGGTCGTTTATTTGTCATTATTAATAGCTCACTCCCCTTTTTCTGTAGTCATGGATACTAGTTGGATAGATTTACGTAGAGGGCATCCCGCTTATGATGATGGTTGCATGATTTTTTTAGAGATTGCTAAGGAGACTCTTTTAGAAGGAAGAACTTAATGCCTATGTAATAAGTGCAAGTTAAGTAAATGGTTTCCTTTAGAAGATGTAGGTGACCATCTTTTATTTCACGTTTTTTATAAGAACTATAAAAAATGGATTTTCCATCATAGTGTTCAAGCGAGTAATACGCCAAAGCTCCCCAGTGATCAAGCAAAGGTAGTACGTCAAGATGATATGGATGGGTTACTAAAAAGCAGCCTTTAGGGTTGGTAGTTCACAACCCACTAACGAACCCCACGACCAATCATTACGCGATCCATATTTTGAAGATGAAGATTTACATGAGATGCATGAAGAGGTAAAATTTTCATGATTAGGTAAATGATGAATATGAATCAACCAACACGAAGAAGAAGAGGCGAAGTGTAAAAATCTCATGGAAGCTTCTAATGATGGTTCATATGAGGGGTGTACCACTTTTTCAAAGTTGTCGTTTCTATTGCGGTTATTTCACCATAAGTATATGTTCCACTTTGGTCCGCTGAGTCATTTAATAAATTGCTTGAACTTCTATTAGATGCATTTCCTCATATTATGGAGTATCCGTCGTCTTATTATGAAGGCATGAAGATAAAAAAAGATTTTGGATTGGGTTATGAGAAAATCCATGCAGATCTGTTATTTTGTGGTGAATTTGCAGAAAAAAGTGAGTGCTATATCTGCCACTCGTCAAGGTGGCTAAATGTGAAAGGAAAGGAGGGTGATACATGTGAGAAAGGGAAAGAAACATGTAAGAAGGGCGTGCCGCCTAAAGTAATCTTTGTATTTTCCTCTCATCCCGAGACTAAAAAGGCTTTATATGTCATCTAAAATAGTAGAGGATATGAGATGGCATTTTAACCACAAGGACGAAAAGATCTTGAGTCACACTGCACATGGAGAGACTTGGGAAAAATTTGATAAAATATATGAGGAATTTGCCAAAGATCCTCGTAGTGTTAGATTGGGTCTAGCAAGTGATGATTTTAATCCATATCTTCTCATGAACAGTAATTACAGTACATGGTCAGTGGTCTTGTTTCCTTATAATTTGCCTCCTTGGCTTTGTATGTATGAAGTCACCATCATTTATATTGTCCTTGATCATTCCTAGAAAATATGGTCTCGGTATTGATATCGATGTGTACTTACAACCACAAATCCATGAGTTAAAATTGATATGGGAAGGTGTAGATGCCTTTGATGCTTATAGCAAGAAAAACTTTAAATTGCGAGTAGCCTTACAATCCACTATAAATGACTTTTCGGCATACGCTTTGTTGTCGAGTTGGAGTACAAGAGGTTATAAAGTTTGTCCTTCTTGGCAGATTCCACTTATTCATATAAATTGGCTGGTAAAATGGTCTACCCTGGATATCGAAAATGGGTACCGATTGATCATCCTTATCATTCTCAAGCCGATTTATTGATGGGAAAGAGGAATATGGTCTTGCTCCGGTTCCTCTAAGCGGAACAAATTTTTTGAAGCAACAACAAGGAGTTAAGTATGTTTATGGAAAGTCAGAAACACTTCCTAAAAAATGAGGGTGACAAGAAGATGGGACATCTAATAATGTTTTTGAGGATGATGAAGGTGTGGATGATACCGATAAAGTTCTATGGAAGAAGAAAAGTGCATTCTTTGACTTGGAATATTGGGAATATAATCTCCTTAGACATAATTTAGATTTTATGCACATTGAGAAGAATATGTGTGATAATTTATTAGGAACTCTTTTAGATATGGAAAAGAGTAGAGATGATAAGAAAGTTAGGGAGGCTCTTAAAGAGCTGAACATTAAATATCATCTTTGGCTTCAAACTCATCCAAGTAGAAAAGTTGACTATATAATTCCAGCTGCATACACTATGACTAAAGAAGAGAAAGAACGATTTTTAAAAGTCATAAAAAAGCTTATATTTCCCGACGGTTATGGGTCTAAACTAGAAAGATGTGTGAACATGAAAGACCGAAAACTTATTAATATGAAAAGCCATGACAATCATATTATCATGCAAGACATCTTTCATTTTTTGCTAAGAGCATCGAATGCCACAAAAGTTATTGACTGGCTTAAAGAGCTTTAACACTTTTTTAAGAAGATATGCTTAACTTCTATTGTAAAAGAAGAGTTTGAAACCATTCAGTCAAAGCATGTGTTGACTCTTTGTGATATGAAAAAAGAGTTTGTACCAACATTTTTTACAATCATGGTGCATCTACTAATTCATTTAGTGGATGAAGTGAAACTCGATAGACCTGTTCATTATTACAAATGGATGTATCTCGTTGAAAGGTCAATATCTCAAACTACATTTTTGTTATCATTTTAAAATAAGATAACATTACAATAGTTGTCTTACACTTTCCATTCATAAACTTTGTTATGTTTCAAGGTACTTGGCCTTATTGAAATCTCATGTAAGCAATAAAGCTCAACCTGAAGGGTCCATAGCTGAAAGGTTTCTTTAGTGGGAGACAATCACATTTTGCTCGAGATATTTAGAGAGTGTTGAGACCATGTTCAATAGACCGAAAAGAAATGATGATGATGTACCAAGCACCAATTACTATTTATATAACTCGGCGGTCGTGTTGTTGGAAAGAAAGAAAATATCCGTCTTGATGACGTAACTTTGGTATGGAGCCGATTCTTAAGTAAGTACCATTTTTGGTTTTATTCTTAAAGCGTCTCAATTATTAATATTTTAGTAACACAATTCCTTTTTTTTAATACATTCGTAGGTGATTTCATACAACAAAAACGGCTAGAGAATCAATTTGGAGGAAGTCAAGGGAATGTATATGACAAAAATCATTGGATAACCAATGAATTCGGCGATTAGTTACTGTAGACACATAATCGTTTCTCCCTATTTAGTACCCTATGATGACTAATACCCCGCTCCAATTGGTCCGGATCAAGGAAATAATAAAGAACGAGTCTAAAATAAAATGTTTTAAGCCCAAAACCATATTTTAACCCTTTTTATTAACCCATTTTCGAAAACCTTTTTTATAAATAGTTTTATTAAGCCCACTTTCTAAAACGTTTTAAAATAACATTTTAATAGACCATCTTTGAAAACGTTTTAAAATTAGTTTTATGAAAGCCCAATTTTTAAAATCCCTTTTCTAGCCCATTTTAATTAATAGAATTAGTTAATTATATTAATTAGTTTTATTAATAAAAATATCTTTTATAAAAATAATCTTTCTCCAAAGTGTTTTTTAATTTTTTTATCTAACTCTTTTCTAAAATCTTTTTTAATAAATCTTTTGAAGACCTAGGGTGCTCTCTTCATCATAAAAGAATCGAATCGAATCGAATTAAATTATAACTAATTAATAGTAATAATAATAATTTAAACCGAATCGAATCGAATCGAACCGAACCGAAAATAAGTTTGGGTAATACGCCCCTACTATCTTTATCCAACTACCTAAATCTATATATATCCTCCCTAACATAACTCATCTCAAGATTTCACACCCTGACAATCTCACGGCATCCTCACTAACTAATTTACACGGCTAACTAACAACAACTCACAACTTTCCGTCACTCACCTTCCAATTCTCTCGGATTTCCTAACCAAAACTCACGCACCAAATAACTAAATAGTACAGCACCTACATATAATTCCCCTTAATTCCACTTCACATCACCATCAGTACACTGTACACCTTTTCTTTTTCTTGATCATCATCACCTGTGCCAATACGCTACATCTTGTAGTTTATCAATATTACAAAAACCCAAAAGACTTGCACTTGATATCACCTACGGGATACAGTATACTACTTTTGCAAAACAAACAAATCAATGTTCTTCAACTAATACTCGTCGCAAGACACAAATCTTTTTTTAAAGGCTCGTTCAATATTCAATTTTCCCAAGATTTGTACAAATCAACAACCCTGAACGGTGGTATAATTTCTGAGGGTCAAATAAATTAACAAACTTTAGTTATTTTATTTTCTTTATTATTATTTTCTTGAAGTTACTAACATTCTATTCGTGAGGTAAATTGTTAACGTATTACTGCGATTGTAAGTATTGTATATTATAACTCCCTGCAATATTTATTTTCTTATTTTTATTTTATCATGAACAATAATTTTTATGCCTGATTACAATATATTTATCACCTTGTATTTATTGCTAAACAAGACCTAAGGAACTGTTCTAACTAATTCAGATAATTTGGACAACCTGCTAGGTACCTTGTAATATTATTGCTTAATAACTTGTCACTAAAAAATAATCTTTTATGTGTTTCCTGAACCAACTTAGACTAAATATTTTTAGGGTGTATAAAATATTACGTGATTATTCTTTTGCATAAAATTTGTAATGAATCGATATTTAGTAGAGGCAAGCACCAAGTGAGCCACGAGTAAACATTGATTTCGCCTGCACCGTCTTTGTATGGACACCAAGGTCACCCTCATTCTGCTGTGGGCCATGGGAAGATGGTCCTCTCTGCGCAGTATAATTGCTTTTGCTCAACTGAGGATTTTCTAAAGGAGACGACCTTTGATTTTGCTTAGAATGCATTGGTACTATTTCTTATTGTTGCGTGATTTTCATTGAATCCAATTGAGGTTGCTTTCTACTTAGTGTTGTACATGTCCCTTGTGATTATTGCTCTGCATGTTCATTTTTCGAGCATAGATGACGCCTTTTCACTAGACTTGCCATTCCTATTTGTGAGTCACTTGCATTGTCTTTAAGCAAGGCAGGACATATCTTTTGTGCTAAAATCAGTAAAATGGAAAACCATACTAATTTTAAGAAGGATTTTTGATTTTATTATAAAAAAGTTAATTGTTTTAAATAACCACCTATATGACCTAAATCTCTTTAAATACATACAAATAAATGGTTTAAACCTTAAATAATTGTGAATAAAGGTGGGGTGATGAAATCTTTTAAACCTTTTGATGTTTTTTTAAAACTATTGATTGTATATTTTTAGAGTTAAATCAAAAATCCTTTAAAGAATGTACCATGTTAGTTTAAGACTATTGAGTACCACCTTTTTAGAGTGAGACCTCAATACTATGCACTTTTCCCTTTTGTCGTCATCCTCTTCACTCGAGTGGATCATTTGTTCAGAATCTTCAGCAGGTGTGTACTCATCACCATTATCCGGCTTCTGAAAATTTTTCTTAGTTTTGCATATTCTTTTTTTGCCCTTCATTAATTGAGCGATTTCATCAGCCATAGACTTAACTCCCATTTCTTGTAATTTCAATCTATTTTCCGCTATCCTCATTTGTCTACATTTCTCATAATCTACCATCTTATGCTACAAGAAAAGAAATATAGAGTCTATGTAAATTACCACCACCTTCTACATGTGACGCACAACCACAATTTACAAAGTAGTACTTCAAAATTAAAGGAACAATAAGCTATGATCTATCATATGTGCGTACAATAAATAATCTATTACTCCAATAAATATTTGATATACCCAGCATCAATGGACAAATATAGCTAAGATCTATCATGTAGAATGAACAGCTACCAGGGCCGGATTTTGGGCAGTGCATAGTGGTCTATAGCACAGGGCCACATCTTTTAGGGGCCCGAATTTGAGGAAAGCCCAGCTGAAAATAATATGATATTTTTGTCAATTAAATTGAATACTCTTTTCTCTCTCTTCCATTACTAATATCTCTTTCCCAAAAAAAAAACTAAAATCACGCTACAGATTTCCATTCCCCACGCCACGCTTCAAATCCTTCATTACCAAAGTTACCATTGATTTCTCTCTCCTAATTCGTGAAGCAGTGTTTATGGCAATTTTGGCAAAGACCTTCAAAATTCTTGAATTGATTTCAATTGAACAATTAATTTCAATTGTTTTCCTCCACCAAATCTCCAGATTATATGTGTCAAACGGCTAAAATTTTCCCCAATTATAAAACACTATCCAAGTTCAACCTTTCTTCATCATCCTCCTCCAATTCTTTTTTTTTTTTGTTTATCAAGAGAAAGAAAAATCTCAATTGCAAATATACCACTTACAAGCTGCTAGTATTCATCATCAAGCTAGCTATTGTCGGTAAAACCAGGTATTTTTTATTTTCTTGTTTATTTTTTTTTTGTTTTCTATTGGTGGGTATATATTTCAATTCACCTTCAACATTTCAATTACAAAATTGCAGATTTTTTTTCTCGTTTTGGATTAAAATGCAATATTTAGGGAGATAACTAGATGAGAATAACATAGTTAGATTATATAATAAATTATTAAACGTTGGGCAACAGTAGATTGTTTTCGTGAATTATTATGCATCATAGAAGAAATTGATATGAAAAAGGAAGAGACACAACATTGCTAGATTATAGGAGTACTAAACTGCCACTAGTTATGCATCATAGAAGAAATTGATAGCATACTCATATATAATTATATGAATTATGAAAACAACTACGTTATAGAATAAAATTAAATTAGAGGTGTCTTGAATTATTATGCTACTTGTTTTGTGTCCTAGGCATGCCTTATTTTGATATTTTAAAAAACTGCTTTTTTTTGAAGGTTGAGATTACAAATTGCGATCGAAATTAGTGATGCAGTGATGCTAGGATCATATTTATAATAAAAGCGAAGTTGTTCGAATTGTGCTATTTCTTATTATCAAAACAATTAAATATTTTATAGTATATATTATGTGTTTAAAGGTTGTGTTTATACTTATAATAGAGGTCTCATTTTGTTATTAGAACGGGGCCACAAGAATCTAAAAAACGGCCCTGACTGCTACGCACACAACAAATGTTGGTAAAATACCAAAAGAAAAAGGATATTGTATCACATCATAGACCAACTTTGAAGTACCACCTAATGTAAAAAATAAACTGATTTTGATACCTTTTTTCGGAACTACGATTTTTGCCGTAACAAATATCTGTGACATAGGAAAAAAAGTGTCATGTGAAAGGGACGTTATATATTTTTTATCATCCTTACTGAAAACCAAACAAAAAAAAGCATTTCCTTTCCTAAGCTATTTAAATCTAATATTGGAAGTAAATGTAAAACTAGGAAAGAATTAGGTGAAACAAAGCAAGTAAATATAGGAGAATGATATATGAGGATTAAGTATCAAAATCAACAACAAAGCAAGTTGTCTAATAGAAACGTATGCAATGAAAATATACTATATTGAAAATAAGAATCACAGAAGTAAATGTGATTTTATTTTGGACAGTCTTCATTCTAGAACAACACTCCTAGCAAAGCCATATTGACGGCTCCATCCAATCCCAATCTGTCTCATCTAAATCATCATTATTTTCGTGACAATTGCCACTTGTTTCATTGTTCACTCTGTGGATCACCTCAACTGCATCACAAGCACCTTCTGTGCACTAACTAATATCATCATCATTCACAGTAGGTAGATTGAGATTCTCAACATGTTCACGAACTTCAACAGGATAAGTAGCTTCAGATTCCACCCCATCATAAGAAAAGTCTCTAGGAAACTTTCTATCCACAAAATGCCAATTATCTTCAATGCCATCCTCCACATAGAATACTTGATGCACTTGTGACGCCAAGACAAAAGGGTCATCTGTAGAGCATAATTTCCTGAAGTTGACACGAGTTAGGCCGTAGTCATCTATTTCCGAATGAAACCAATCACATTTGAACAGCACAATGTTGAATGCACTCCAGTAGTCTATCTCAATTATTTCTTTTATGATCCCATAATAAATAACATTACCAAAAACGGGATTGCTATCTTTACTACTTGCGAAGCTTGGAGTTAAAGCTGTCAATGAGACTCCGCAATTCTAGGTTTTGCATTTGTCATCATGCCCTTTTGTGTAGAACTTATAGCCATTGTAGAAATATCCATTGTATCTCCTAGCAACACTAGAAGGACCCAAAGACAACCACTTAATATGATCAATGGCATTATCCAACTCAACCTTTTCTTTAAACCAATCCATGAACTCATTACTATGTTGTTGAGCTTCTCTGCACCTTCTTTTCTGCTTGTCTCTAGATGTCTTTTTAACAACCTATTCGTGTTCACTACATTAATAAATACCTCAAACATAAGTAACTGAAACATTATGGGAACTTCCACACATAAAGAAGATACTAAAAACAAAAAAAAGATAACTTACTTTATGTACTTCTCAACTTGTTCATGTTCACAATTAAATAGCACATATCGTTGACCTAGGATTCTTGACTCCAAGTCAAGATTGAATGTCGTCCCTTTTTTATTTTCTTTCTTTTTTCTCCCAAGAGGATAACCTATTTTAGGAAATAAAGGTGATTCCTCATCAATCTTATCATCTTTTTCATGTCTTCAATTGAATCTCTTAGAACGCTTCTTTGCACCATCATGCAAATACCTAGAGCAAAATATCAAGCACTCCTCAGCCAAATAACCTTCTGCTATAGAAGCTTCCGGGAGACTTCGATTCCTAACATAATATTTCAACTTTCCTAAGTATATCTCTATAGAGTACATCCACCAATAACACACAGGACCACAAAGTTTTATTTCGTTTACCAAATGAATTGGCAAGTGCACCAAAATATCAAAAAACGATGTGGAAAGATTCTCTCAAGTTCACAAAGAGTCTCATTAATCTCAGATTGAACGTGATCTAGATATTTTGGATTAAGGAATTTATTACATATGGCTTTAAAGAAGGCACTTAATCTAATAAGAGGTAAAGCCACATGCTTTGGTAAAGTGTTTCGAACCGCAACTGGAAGAAGGTGTTGCATTATAATATGAGCAACATGGCTCTTATACTCTAATATTTTTCCTTCCTTCACTTGCACACACCTTGCAATATTCGATGCACACCCTTGTGGTAACTTTGCCTTCTTCAGAATACCACAAAATATTCTTTTTTCCTCCTTTGTTAGTTAAAATGATGCTTTTGGCAGCAAAACATACTGATTGTCCCCTAAATCTAAAGGATGTAGCTCTGGCCTTATCCCCATTCTTTTCAGATCTAATCGAGCCATGTAGTGATCTTTGGACTTACCATGCACATCTAACAAAGATGCAAGCGCACTATCACAAATGTGTTTTTCTATGTGCATGACATCCAAATGACGGCGACACCTATTATCTTTCCAGTAAGGCAAAGTATGAAAGATGGATAACTTTCTCCATGGATAATCTCCCCAATTAACCTAAGGTGGTAGCTTCCCGAACTTATTTTTCCAATCTTTTAGCAAGCTTAAGATTTGGGTTCCCGTCAAAGCTTAAGAGGATAACCTTCTACTAGAGGAAAAAAGCCTAAGGGCTGCGATCAAAAGGGGCCCAAGGGCTGCGTTTTTTGACCGCAGCCCTTGGAATAGAAGCTGTTGGCTTTTAGGAAGGGCTGCGGTTTTTAACCGCTGCCCTTAGCGTGTTAAAGGCTGCAGTCAGGACAAAAACCGCAGCCCTTGGTGGGTTAAGGGCCAAAACCACAGCACTTAACCCACCAAGGGCTGCGGTTTTTGCCCGGACAGCAGCCCTTGTGACCCTTTTTTTTGCATTTTTTAGTCCTAAATGTTCCCAAACAATTATATATATATATATAAAAGTATCTTTTTTCATTACAAATTATGTTTTTTACACAAATATAGAGAAAATAATAACTGAATAGAGAAAATGCCAAATTTATAAACATGACATATACAAAAGTTCCCTAGTACATGACCTGCATACTGCATTTCCAGCAGGAAGTAATAAAAAATTAACCTGTCCTTATAAGCTGAAGCCAGATTAGCATGAGCTTTAGACATATTAGGGCGGACATTAATAGCACTCATGTAGTCCTGGATAGCTTCATTAACTCTTCTAACTTCCTTATATGTATATCCCCTGTTAAGGAGTGCATCAGCTGCCAATGGATCGATCCAGAAGACCTCTGTGTAACAACTAACAAGTTAGAGCATCCACAAGATTACCCTGGGAGAAAACCAAGAATATGCAAATTGTTTATTTCATGATCAACAACACAAAGCATATGACCCTAACTCCAAAGTAACAAACCCAATGAAATTTAAAGAAAAGAAAAAATCTTAAAAGCAATAAGTAAATTAACAGTGGGATGATAATGAATGTTACAACATAAACTCCTAGAAAAGCCAAGTGACAAGTGACAACAGTACCTGCTGCTTGTATATTATTGCAAGGTTATTGTATGGTGGAGATAATCCTGTTGTAACATTAAGTGTAGCCTTATAATACTGTGCAGCAGTACCAATCATGTTCCTACAAATCCCCCAGATTTTGAATCAAAAACCAGTTATTAGACACTGCTCATCTAATTTAGAGAATTTCCATCATGCATCACAAGAGAGTTATAAGAGGTTCGATGTTGAAACCACATACCATTCCATATATATGCTGCCAAGATTAGTAAGTGCTTGCGGATGGTTAGGTTGCAGAGAAAGACATTGCTGCATACAACAACCAATGCATTAGTTTCAAAAGTGAAAGGGCAGATAAAGAGGAGGAAATAGATTGCACAGAATACATGATAAGACATACACGATAGTGCTTAATGGCTTCCTCAGTTTGGTTAGCATCTTTTAGTGCATTACCCTTCATAACCACTAGAAAAAGAAGATTAGACAATGGAAGCGTTAAAAAAGTAAACTGCAGGTACAAAATGTAAAAGAGAGAGAGAGAAAGAGACAGAGGCAGAGACAGAAACAGAGAAGAGCATAAAGATCAAACCAAATTAATGTAAGCTTCCAAGAATCCAGGATCACGTTCGATGGCTCTTTTATAATGTAGAATTGCCATATCCATCTGCCCTTGTTCATAATATATATACTGGCAAGATTACCTGGAAATTTGAGGTTTGAAACTAGCAATCAGAAGATAGAAACGTACAGAGTGCAAATTCAGGAGAATTGGACACCTAAATCTTATAAAAGAATGCATTTTAGGTTGAGTTCAATGAATCAAGAACCAATAACACATAGATAAGGCAGTGTTGGTAATCGACTTGCCTGGTATATTTTTCCGGCTGTGATATTATTATCGCGGATCAGCTTGATGTCTAAGAATCTCTCGTGGCCGATCTGTGTTTGCTGCAGTGTATATAAAAGTATTGACAATGTTTACGAGAATGCTAACAACTTCTCTCCTTTCAAACAGTGTGTGGTTGGTTTCTCGTTCATCATCGCATGGAAGAATGTTGCTAAGAGCTATTTCAGCTCGTGGATTATCTACCCTCTTGCATTGCCACACATGAGTCTGATATAGCACTACATCAAACATCAAATTCATTTTGTTGACTATTAGTCAGCATACCACGATGATAGAATTGGTAAAAGTACAACGAATAGGTAATGTAGCAAGACTAGCTTGATTCACAAACCTTGGTCTATCCACTTCTGAACATAAAAGAAGAACACTTACGAATTAAAGATCATAAAAGTTCCACAGAGGGTTAATGTAATTGCTACAAGTATCCATCCACTGAAAACGAATCTGCAGTCCAGATCAATCAACGTATCATAAATCAGCATTAAAAGAACAACAGGATACCAACAAAGGAATCGATGCTACAAAGGCTTACATGTGAATCACATTTTGGCACCCAAGGAGAGAAAGTACTGCAGCCCAAAGAAACACAATGTTACCCCAATTAAAAGATCAGAGAGATGACATCAATAAAAGCAATGAGTTGCATTGATACTACATACCAAGACCCAATAGAACTAAAACAAGCTTCACCGAATCGACAATAATTAACGCTGATCTTCTGCAGCAAGGAATTAGAACAGTGCATTAGAATGTAGAAGTTAATATGCACCCTCAAAATTGATATATGGAATCTTGATACTCTTTTCAAAGTGAACAAAACTAAGGAATATGAGCTCATACACAGTATTAAAGACTCTTCTAACTTTGACAGAATTTTGATTAGTTTTCTCAGTTAATGTGTCAGCGCTAGAACTCAACCGCATACGCAGCTCATCCCTCTCCTACATGGCACTCTGTGGAAGCTTGAATTGTGGTACATTAACAGACTTCGCCAGAGATAAGTAGTCAGACACATTTCTTAGCATTTGAGTTGTGTACTCCGACTGGTTTACAACATATTTCAATGTATGCAAGACTTCGCTATGAAGTTTAAGTTGGCCAGCAGATAAAAGAATACAACCCACCCTGTGTGAGAAAAATATTGAAGTGAATCAGGATGAGTTAAACTAAATACAAAAGAAAGCATCAAGAACAAATCACGTTGCATTAGTGTGTGCAGCAGAAAAATGCTAAACCAAGCTGAAACATCCTATTTACTGTTCTGCATGAGTTTGGTTATGTCTCCTGCCGTCTGCCTTTCCAATTTTTACTTTCTCCTGGAATTTGAACCGATTTCTATTTATAATTGAAGTTATTGTCTTTTCCAAGCAAATTGGTCTCCATAAAAACCCACAACAAAAGTAGGAAACTATCGCAAAACAATAGGTACACAGGCCAAACCAACACTTTAAATTGAGGACACTTTTGTTTATATTCAATTTAAAGCTTGCATGTGACAAAAAAAGAACAAGCTAGAGTATGGCCTATAGAATAACAAGCTTTCCTAAATCACTAGTTTCCTTATTTTTGTGCTAGATTCTAGGCTTTAATTTAGGAGAGAGTTTCCTTATTTTCTTCTATGTTGGGCGTGTGATATGATGTACTTGGGGAGCAAGGTTTTCTTGCTTCTTCTTCTATAAATACATGCCTAGTCCTATGAGGCTAAGTAAGAATTGAATATTGAATTTTCGGACTTATTGTCTTTGTGAGTATTGGACGTATTTTCCAAGACTTAATTGTTTTTAGGGAGTGAACCTAAACACAAGATCCTTGATTTAAACGAGTGAAGTTTAGATTAAGCTTAGGTGAATTGTTTAGTGACTGAAGCTAAATCAAATCATCTAAAACCCTTCCTAACTTGAACCTTTGGTAAGTGAAGCCATTGAATTAGAGATAGAACCCTTAGTGGAGATTAACTGAGTGAAGGTTATTCAAAGCTAAGCCAGATTTCGTTCACGGAATCATATCAAGTTTTTATTTTCGTTCATAATAATAAAACACCACAAACAAATTCGTACATTAAGTTTCCGCATTCATATCAAGTGGTATCAGAGCAAAGGAATCTAAGTCCCCTTGGTGCTTAGACGTTCTTGGAGAAGAAGAAAGAAGGGAGAAGAATATCGCCCGCAACAGTAATATTTTTGAGGTAACTTTGAACGACTCGTTATCCCACCGTCGATCGAATTTTTAGGTGATGATTGAGCCTATACTGGACTACTATTTGTCTACTTTATTGTCCTAAAATTTCGTAAGATTTGAAGTTGGTTTGCTATATATTCGTGACTGATCTTTCGAACTGGTCTAAAACAAGGTAAATCTTGAACAGTTTTGGGAGAATTGAAGCTGCAAACAATTGGTTGGGTATTTGTTGATGAAATTTTGGTCGAGTGTTCCATACATATAGGGCTATGTTCTGACAAAATTAAATAAAATTTCGAAGTGTTTTACTTAAGTTTTAAATCTCGAACTTTTATTGAAAATTTCTGGACTGTTTCTGCATTATATTAAACCAACAATGAATTGTCGTTTCTATTCTTATGAAGAGTTAACAACTGATGAAATTCTTGAGGAATTAGTACTACGACTACAACCAAATTGGGATTTGATGAATGACTCGAATCAAGATTTGGATGAAAAGCTTAATAGTTATCTTGAAGATGTTCCTTGCACTGTAGACGAATTAATTTTAGATTTGATTTTTGTCGGTCAAGATGAAGAAAAGATTGAATCTTTTTCTTGTTCTAAGGATAAAGATTTGATTTTTGAAGTTTCTCATCTTGAATATGAATTAAAAACTGAATCTTTGGATTGTGCAAGTAACAAAGATCTAATCTTGGACGTTAAATATGCGACACAAGCTACAAAGCCACGTTGGGTACAACGTTATGAAGCATCTTCTACTGGTTTTTACTGTCCTGATGTAGTTCCGTGTCATACACGTCCACAAGCATCGTGGATTCCACATCTGTTTCATATCTGAGAACTTGTTCTTATGGATCATGGTTATCGTGCGTGGATGATTGCTTGGTTACATCAAAACTTGAGACAAGTTTTTTTTCAAGAAGGGGAGATTGATACGTGATCAAGATAGGTTTAATTTGCTTTCTTAGGGTTGTTGCATGGTTTACTTTACTCTTAAAGTAGAGGTTTTACATGTAACCAAAAATATGTTTTTATCGTTATTGTTAGTTAAGTTAGTTAGCTTAAGTAGCTTAATTAAATAAAGTTCCGAAAATCAGCTTGTAATTCATTTACTTAGGCTCCAAGTAGATGAGTTGTCATGAGTTGTAATAAGGAAAGAGAGGGAAAGGGGAGTGCCGTGTGAAATTGTAAGGTTTATGGAAAGTTTTTGCAAAGCTTTCCTAAATCACTAGTTTCCTTATTTTTGTGCTAGATTCTAGGCTTTAATTTAGGAGAGAGTTTCCTTATTTTCTTCTATGTTCACTAGTGGAAAAAAACGCAAGGACTGCAGTGCAAGGGCTGCGGTTTATTGTAAAACGCAGCCCTTAATAGTGAAGGGCTGCGGTTAAACCAAAATCGCAGCCCTTTAGTGATTAAAGGGCTGCGGTTAATTTAAAAACTGCAGCCCTTAAATTAAGGGCTGCGGTTTTTGGGCTAGCCGCAGCCCTTGAACAACCCAAAAATGAAATAAACGTATGCGTTACTCCCTTGGCCTGGGCTTCTCCTTCGCTGAACCCTATTTCTCTCTCTCTCCTCCTAATTCCCATTAACCCATCTCTCCCCTCTCACCGCATATTCGCTCTCCTCTCATCCTTCTTCGCCGACGAGGGTTTGCGACGGTGAGTGGTTTGCAAGGGTTAGGGTTCGCTGGCGAGGACTCGCAAGGGTTTATGGTTCGCAAGGGTTTAGGGTTCGCAAGAGCTGGTGGTCCTCTTCTCTCTCACCACTGTCTCCCTCAACCGCACTAAGTGAGAAAAATAACAGGAAGTGGCGCTAACAATGGCGGATGAAGTGCAAGATATCGACAAAACGAACGACATGGAATCTCAAATTAAGTCCGTAATTCTCTCACGCTCCTCTTACTTCCAGGATCAAGCCGAGTACACCTCTTTCTCTCTCATCAATCAGCTTACTTCTCTAGAATTTTCGAATCTAATGTTTTTCATCCTCCATTAATGTATGAATTGTAACTTAGATTTTGCAATTTGCAATGAATTTGGAGTTCGTTGACGTTCGAGAAAGTGAGAAGGTTATTGGAGAAGGACTTAGGGTTAGAGACTCACGCTTTGGATGCTCATAAACGATTTGTTTAGCAGTGGCTTCATACGGTATTCTCTTCTATCTGCTTCTATTTTCCCTCTCTTTTTCCTTTTTGAATTTCCTGTTTTGAGTCATAATTAGTATTTGATGAGATTTTGAGTGTGATAATTGTTATGATAGGAATTAAATTTGATTGGTTATAACTTCTGAATATACATTTTAGTGAAGTTTTTTCAGTTTTATATGCATATTAAAAGTTAGGTTTATGAATTGTGTGGATTTATGGGTTTGTGAACTTAAAAATCAAAAGCGTGAATTTGTGAATTGGGAATTGCGGTGTTGATTTGTGTGGCTTGACTCGTTATTCCGTTGTAGAATGGACTTGCAATTGAGTGATATGAAGACACTTGGGGCACTTCTTTGTAGAAAAATCATTGTATGTAGCTGAATTTGACTTTGCCTACACTTTGATGTACAATTTGGAGTATGGCGCTCCTTATGATTTTGAAACATGTGGGAATGATGCAGGGAAATTGCGGTGGCACTCGTGAGTCGTGACAGCGAACTATGGTGTTTGGATTAGCTAAGGAAAATTATAGTGGTGAGGGAGCAATCACTACATTACATATAGAATTGAGGGAATATAGTATGGTGACTTTTGTTGGTTTGTTTGAATATAAAGGACTGATGCTCCGTAAATTTTCTCTGTCATGTGTAAGATTTCAGAATTGTGGGTACACTAAATTCCTTTTGTGTAGGCTTTTCTGGCATTTAGGAGCTTAATTTTTCTCCTATCTTTTTATGTGGCTTCTAAGAGTAGGAGACAACTATTTGTAGACTACATTATCAATGATGAGAGATGTGATTATGATTCTAAACAGGGTTTATGGTTGACACACGAACTTAGGCAATGGAGGTTTTAAAATAGAAGATAGATGAAGCCAAATTTAGGTTATTACTGTGTTATGGAAGGTTGCATAATTCAATATTCATTAACAATTTCATGCCATTTTTTATAGGGTGTTATAGCCAAACCTTTTTCATACACGTGAAATAACTTTTATGACTCAAAAGATTATGGCTTACTGAACTCTAAAGCTGTGGCATATCTCCCTGAACTTCAATCCCCATGGTATTGTGTCATTAAAAGACCAAATATGGTATGTGCTGAATTTGGTGGGACTCTCAAGGTACAATAACAGAAATACACGCCTGTCCGAAGGATGTTTATTTTGTAGGCGCCTTCTATTTTCTTCTAGTTGATTAGGTTTAAGATAGAGAATGTCTTTCATATTCAATTCTGGAGAATGTTTGGACTTTGAAGAGGAAGAGGGGATCAACCTTTCTGTCTCTGATCTTCTAGTTTCCATCTTATTTCTAATGAATGATGCTGGCAGTGGTTGGGATCTACACTTATAAAAGCTTGGATTTGATTGTGGTACAAGGATTACAAGAAATTCAATCGGAGTTCTATTCATATTTTAATCGCCAATTACATGTAAACAAAATATAGTCTGGGTGAGATTTTATCCCTTTTTTAGTTTGCATCCATTTAAGTCTTTCTTTTTTTATTAGAGAAGATATGTATACTCTTATACTTTTATTTGACTTTTAATCGAAAAATAATTTGGTCTCATCTCTAACCTTGTGATTCTTGAGTTGTTTACCATTTATTCTCTGTAGTATTTGACTCTAAATGTTTTGGTTTTCAAATTTTGAATCAATGAAGTCTGCTTGTTGAACTATTGAGTTGTACTTTTAGTTTTGACTTTGAATGTAGTCTGTAGATGTTGATGCTAATTGCTTAAGCTCGTGATTGAGTTGACTTTGGAACCGTCTGCTTAATTGGATTGTTTATGTTGTGTGCTGATCGTTTAACCTAATATACTGATTTATGTATCTTTTCATCGACCCTACGTATGAAGCGAAGAGGAAAGAATTATTACATATTGACTCGTAATGTATCTGGGTATGAGAAAAGGTATGTCTTATTCTTACTCTTTTTTGTGTTGCATTTTTCGAGTTATGTTTTAGAAATTAGAACCCTTTTACCCGAAGTTGATTGTTCAAGGATGAACCTTATTTATCCCCCTTTCCCCCTTTCCCCCTTAGTTGAAGATGATCGTTCGAGGAATTAGTATGGGCATTGTAGCCCCCTTTGGGATCATGGTGCTGGTTTTGTTCAATTATTTTTGGCCGTTATTGCTTGCTTCACGCTAAAATTTGGTGAATTTAGTTAGTTAATGATTTTTGACAATTTGACCGGACACTCGGGATCCTTGAACATTTAAGTTACTGCATAGTACAATGCCTCTTAAGCCAAATCTGGTTTGTAAATTTTTTCTAAATTATTGACAAAGTTAAGTCATGGCAAACATATTATATTAGTGTCTTTAATTGTGAGTTATAAGATATTATAAGTGGTTGTTTTCATAACTTTTATCGCTTAATTCATGCTTAATCTCTATGGTTCATGCAAGGTTTGGTATTGTTGCTCAAATAGATGTAGACTCTGAGTTCGATTTCCACCCCCCGCACAGCAAACATCCACCACATGTACTCCCCCCCGACCTGCTGCAATAGAATTCCCCCCTCAACCCGATGCTTGCACTCACCACTCACCACTCACCACTCACCACTCACTACTCACCACTCACCACTCAACACTCACCACTCACCCCTCACCCCTCACCCCTCACCCCTCATCCCTCACCCCTGTCTGTATTATCCCCCACATGCTACCATAGTCCCCCTCACGCCCCCGCACATCCCCGCGCACACACACACCCCTCCCATGCACGAGATCCCCCCGCTCCACGGTCCCCCCACCTACTACCGACCCCACCCCCCTAAACCCGCACACCACCCCCATGCAATGCACCGCCCCTACCGCACACCCACTTTGCACCCCTCGCACCTCCCCGCCATACTCATTTACCATTATTCTCAAATGTTCAAATTACCCCCACCCCGTGCGAACTAGACCCACTCTGCACCCCTCGGACCTCCTAGCAGGTCAATTGTTTTAGAGTTTTTGATTATGTTGTTGTGTCGTGTGTAGAAAATGGACATCTTTGTGTTACTTGTTCCCATAGTGCCATTTCAGGTCAATTGTAGTAGTTGACTCAAAGATCAGGTCATTGGACTTGGGTTTTTGATGACTTGCACTTTAGTCATGAATCATCTTTTTATCTGCATTATATGTATTAACAAACCTGGAGTATCTTGATGTGTGGGGGAGTAGTATATCGAATGGAGAAGCTCATCAGATGCTGAAATTTGTTAGAGCATACCAGAGTACTACAAGAAGCAACAACCTCTTTGGGGAGCAAGTGAACTACACTCCACCATGGGTCACCAAACTCAAGGGGTCCGAACTTTAATGGGCTACTAACTCTCGCATATCGGGCTTGATGGACAACCACAATTTCAGGCCTGTAAAATTGGAGTATTATGAAGAAGGGATTGAGGATGAAAAGAGGGGTAATCTATTTTTGGAGTATATTCTCTACACATGTAATGTATTGTATATTTGTGTAAAAAACATAATTTGCAATGAAAAATGATACTTTTATATATATATAACTGTTTGGGAACATTTAGAACTAAAAAAAAAAAAAAAAAATTTTATTTTTTTTGGGTTACAAGGGCTGCGGGCAGGGCAAAACCCGCAGCCCTTAACTCACCAAGGGCTGCGGTTTTTGCCCTTAACCGTAGCCCTTAACCCACCAAGGACTGCGGTTTTTGCCGTGACCGCAGCCCTTAAAGAGCGAAGGGCTGCGGTTTTTAACTGCAACCCTTCCTAAATGTCAAGGGCTGCTAGTCCAATGGCTGCGGTAAAAAAACGCAGCCCTTGGGCCCCTTTTGACCGCAGCCCTTGGGCCCCTTTTGACCACAGCCCTTGGACTTTTTTCCTCTAGTGGTTGGGCGTGTGATATGATGTACTTGGGGAGCACGGTTTTCTTGCTTCTTCTTCTATAAATACATGCCTAGTCCTATGAGGCTAAGTAAGAATTGAATATTGAATTTTCGGACTTATTGTCTTGTGAGTATTCGACGTATTTTCCAAGACTTAATTGTTTTTAAGGAGTGAACCTAAACACAAGATCCTTGATTTAAACGAGTGAAGTTTAGATTAAGCTTATGTGAATTATTTAGTGAGTGAAGCTAAATCAACTCATCTAAAACCCTTCCTAACTTGAACCTTTGGTGAGTGAAGCCATTGAATTAGAGTTAGAACCCTTAGTGGAGATTAACTGAGTGAAAATTATTCAAAGCTAAGCCAGATTTCGTTCACGGAATCATATCAAGTTTTTCTTTTCGTTCATAATTATAAAACACCAAAAACAAATTCGTACATTAAGCTTGCGCATTCATATCAAGTGGTATCAGAGCAAAGGAATCTAAGTCCCCTTGGCGCTTAGACGTTCTTGGAGAAGAAAAAAGAAGGGAGAAGAAAATCGCCCGCAACAGACAGATTTTTGAGGTAACTTTGAACGACTCGTTCTCCCACCTCCGATCGAATTTTTGGGTGATTGTTGAGCCTATACTGGACTACTATTTGTCTACTTTATTGGTCGAAAAATTTATTAAGATTTAAAGTAGGTTTGCTATATATTCGAGACTGATCTTGCGAACTGGTCTAAAACCGGGTAAATCTGGAACGGTTTTGGGAGAATTGAAACTGCAACCAATTGGTTGGGTATTTGTTGATGAAATTTTGGTCGAGTGTTCTATACATATAGGGCTATATTGTGACAAAATTTTATAAAATTTCGAGGTGTTTTACTTAGGTTTTAAATCTCGAACTTGTATTGAAAATTTCTGGACAGTTTCTGCATTATATTAAACCAACTATGAATTGTCGTTTCTATTCTTATGATGAGTTAACAACTGATGAAATTCTTGAGGAATTATCACTACGACTACAACCAAAATGGGATTTGATGAATGACTCGAATCAAGATTTGGATGAAAAGCTTAATTGTTATCTTGAAGATGTTCCTTGCACTGTAGAGGAAGTAATTTCAGATTTGATTTTTGTCGGTCAAGATGAAGAAAAGATTGAAACTTTTTCTTGTTCGAAGGATGAAGATTTGATCTTTGAAGTTTCTCATGTTGGAGATTAATTAAAAACTGAATCTTTGGATTGTGCAAGTAACAAAGATCTAATCTTGGACGTTAAATATGCGACACAAGTTACAAAGCCACGTTGGGTACAACGTTATGAAGCATCTTCTACTGGTTTTTACTGTCATGATGTAGTTCCGTGTCATACACGTCCACAAGCATCGTGGATTCCACATCTGTTTCGTATCTGTGAACTTGTTCTTATGGATCATGGTTATCGTGCGTGGATGATTGTTTGGTTACATCAAAACTTGAGACAAGTTTTTTTTCAAGAAGGGGAGAATGATACGAGATCAAGATAGGTTTAATTTGCTTTCTTAGGGTTGTTGCATGGTTTTACTTTTCACTTAAAGTAGAGGTTTTACATGTAACCAAAAATATATTTTTATCGTTATTGTTAGTTAAGTTAGTTAGCTTAAGTAGCTTAATTAAATAAAGTTCCGAAAATCAGCTTGTAATTCATTTACTTAGGCTCTAAGTAGATGAGTTGTCATGAGTTGTAATAAGGAAAGAGAGGGAAAGGGGAGTGCCGTGAGAAATTGTAAGGTTTATGGAAAGTTTTTGCAAAGCTTTCCTAAATCACTAGTTTCCTTTTTTTTGTGCTAGATTCTAGGCTTTAATTTAGGAGAGAGTTTCCTTATTTTCTTCTATGTTGGGCGTGTGATATGATGTACTTGGGGAGCAAGGTTTTCTTGCTTCTTCTTCTATAAATACATGCCTAGTCCTATGAGGCTAAGTAAGAATTGAATATTGAATTTTCGGACTTATTGTCTTTGTGAGTATTGGACGTATTTTCCAAGACTTAATTATTTTTAGGGAGTGAACCTAAACACAAGATCCTTGATTTAAACGAGTGAAGTTTAGATTAAGCTTAGGTGAATTGTTTAGTGAGTGAAGCTAAATCAAATCATCTAAAATGCTTCCTAACTTGAACCTTTGGTGAGTGAAGCCATTGAATTAGAGTTAGAACCCTTAGTGGAGATTAACTTAGTGAAGGTTATTCAAAGCTAAGCCAAATTTCGTTCACGGAATCATATTAAGTTTTTATTTTCGTTCATAATTATAAAACACCAAAAACAAATTCGTACATTAAGCTTGCGCATTTATATCAAGTGGTATCAGAGCAAAGGAATCTAAGTCCCCTTGGTGCTTAGACGTTCTTGGAGAAGAAGAAAGAAGGGAGAAGAAAATCGCCCGCAACAGACAGATTATTGAGGTAACTTTGAACGACTCGTTCTCCCACCTCCGATCGAATTTTGGGGTGAACCTTGAGCCTATACTGGACTACTATTTGTCTACTTTATTGGCCTAAGATTTATTAAGATTTAAAGTTGGTTTGCTATATATTCGAGACTGATCTTGCGAACTGGTCTAAAACCTGGTAAATCTGGAACGGTTTTGGGAGAATTGAAACTGCAAACAATTGGTTGGGTATTTGTTGATGAAATTTTGGTCGAGTGTTCCATAGATATTGGGATATGCTGTGACAAAATTTCATAAAATTTTGAGGTGTTTTACTTATGTTTTAAATCTTGAACTTGTATTGAAAATTTCTGGACAGTTTCTGCATTATATTAAACCAACTATGAATTGTCGTTTCTATTCTTATGATGAGTTAACAACTGATGAAATTCTTGAGGAATTATCACTAAACTACAACCAAAATGGGATTTGATGAATGACTCGAATCATGATTTGGATGAAAAGCTTAATAGTGATCTTGAAGATGTTCCTTGCACTGTAGAGGAAGTAATTTCAGATTTGATTTTTGTCGCTCAAGATGAAGAAAAGATTGAAACTTTTTATTGTTCAAAGGATAAAGATTTGATATTTGAAGTTTTCCATGTTGGAGATGAATTAAAAACTGAATCTTTGGATTGTGCAAGTAACAAAGATCTAATCTTGGACGTTAAATATGCGAGACAAGCTACAAAGCCACGTTGGGTACAACGTTATGAAGCATCTTCTTCTGGTTTTTACTGTCATGATGTAGTTCCGTGTCATACACGTCCACAAGCATCGTGGATTCCACATCTGTTTCGTATCTGTGAACTTGTTCTTATGGATCATGGTTATCGTGCGTGGATGATTGCTTGGTTACATCAAAACTTGAGACAAGTTTTTTTTTAAGAAGGGGAGAATGATACGAGATTAAGATAGGTTTAATTTGCTTTCTTAGGGTTGTTGTATGGTTTTACTTTACTCTTAAAGTAGAGGTTTTACATGTAACCAAAAATATGTTTTTATCGTTATTGTTAGTTAAGTTAGTTAGCTAAAGTAACTTAATTAAATAAAGTTTCGAAAATCAGCTTGTAATTCATTTACTTAGGTTCCAAGTAGATGAGTTGTCATGAGTTGTAATAAGGAAAGAGAGGGAAAGGAGAGTGTCGTGTGAAATTGTAAGGTTTATGGAGTGTTTTTGCAAAGCTTTCCTAAATCACTAGTTTCCTTATTTTTGTGCTAGATTCTAGGCTTTAATCACTAGTGGAAAAAAAGGCAAGGGCTACGATATAAGGGCTGCGGTTATCTGAAAACTGCAGCCCTTCAAACTAAAGGGCTGCGGTTAGCCCAAAAACCGCAGCCCTTCACACTAAAGGGCTGCGGTTAGGCAAAAAAAACGCAGCCCTTCACACTAAAGGGCTGCGGTTGTTGGGATAACCGCAGCCCTTGGGCCTTATTAATCCACGTTTGTTCTCCCATCCCCAGTCCACGTTACTAACCTCTCACATTATCTCTCTCGCGCTCTAACCCAAACCCCACCGCTCTTCTTCTTCGCCACCCCGTTTCTCTCTCAGACTCTCTCCCCACAATCCTGAACTCAAAAAAGTCTGAGAGAATCTAATTGAACTCAATCTATCAAGTTTCCTTCTCCAAGTTTCACAATCTCCAATTCAATCCAAACCCTAACTTTCTCTCTCCTAGGGTTTCATTCGCAAGCTTCCCTCAATCATGGAACCGGAACCAAGCAACACAGGTGCCGGAAACCGTAGCTAATTTCTTCTCTCTGATTTTCAATTTCAGTCTTAATTTTCGCTTCCCATTCGCTGTCTCCTCTCCTTCCCCATTCGGCTCCTTCATCTTCTTCACTTTTATTGTTCAATCATCATCATAATCTCTCCAATTTTCCCTCTATCCTAGGGTTTTCAGGTGAAGTATTTTGGGTTCGTTTCTTCAACACCTTCCTTCTCCATCTGAAGCAGCGTGTGAGAGCAGAAAAATGGCGGATGCAGCGAATCCTTCCTTCTCCTTTCGCCTTCTCCACCGCCTTTTGCTTCGCCGTCACCAACTAGACCATTTTATCAACAACGCACTGCTGACTGCACCATTAATGTTGATTCGAACACTTTCAAAGCGAGAAAACTCCATTTTTCATCTCTCCAGTTCTTCATCATTGTAGCAAAAAACCGCCTATTAATCAATTTGGTGAATTCTCTCGCTTTTACTTGTCTATGTACTCATTATTTTTCTTCGTTAATTTGGCAATGGATCGATGCATTAATTTAAGTTGGTATTATTGTTTAGACACATAACTAAACTGTTAGTGCAATTTTTGTGATTGAGTTTGAGTTATGTTTAAATTTTGTGTCGATTGACGAATTGATGCTGATTTTTGTGTTTAATTATTCCTGATTTTGGTGATTGATGATTCTAGGTCTTGATTTTTAGTTGAGCTTGTGTTATAGCATATTTTCCGGTGATTAAGCTTCTCATATTGAATTTGTTGCTGAAATTATTGTTTTAGAGTTTTGATTATGATGTACCTATCTATGAACTTAACTACTCCTTTGTTTAAGAGTATGTGGAACTTTGAAGTGAGAAAAAGAGTCCCTATTTCGTGAGTTTTTGTTCTCTTTCATGTTCTTTTGGGTTTGACAAAGAATTATGCTCAAGTTCGGAAGGGATATCCGTGTGGGCCGCTTGCTATTGTAGTTTCTTTGGCTCTGTTTTACTAGTCTTTTTATGTTATTTTCTCGGTCTCTAAGGTGTTGTGCAGGCAGCGGTAATTTGATACTGCAACATCAACAAAGACAAGCAAATGTTGACCAACTAGTTTCGTTTTTGTCTCCCCTCCCCCTCTTCAAATTCCCGATGTGTTATGTTCATTGTGTTAAACCCTGGATGTTCTCCATCTCTCGAGATTACCTTGTTAATTGTCCTATACGCAACCGATATTACAATTTGTTTTTGTAGTTACTACATAGTAAAGTGGAATTCTTTGATACAAACCGTAGAAATGATAGTTTTAGATTATCATAGAGACTCTTGATGTGATGGATATAATGTGAGACGATGAAATCTATACCTGGTTTATGTTTTAACTAAGAGACTAGTTGTTTCTTCCTATTGCCTTTTGTTAGCCTACATTCTCCTATTTGTGCCATTTGTAATGTGCAAGAGTGGAAGTTGATTGAATTTTCCATGTATCTTTTGTTCAATGCTATCTTGTTTTAGCACTTTTTGTATCTCACATAATTCCTTCGTCTTTTTGTGTGTGTGTGTGTGTGTGTGTGTGTGATGCGGAATACAATTACCGAGAAAATCTCTCACTTCCTCTCTCCTCTTCGGCGTTAGTGACGCTCAACCGGCGACGCTTCCCTCACTCTGCGGTGGTTGTTCATCATCGCGATGTCGGCTCGCCGGAGATCGGCACGCCTCTTCTCTCTCTTTCCTCTCGTTCTTTGGCTTCTTTGTTCTCCCCCGCCGTTGCTCGTGCACCGCCGTCGCAAGCCGGCCGCCGCTGTCAACTTTCTTCTCCTATTTCGGTGGTGCATTCTCGTTTGGTTAGGTTTTCTTTCCATATTTCTTCGATTAATTGGTAATTCGACTATATTTTCTTTTCTAATTTTTCTAATGGTTAGGTTTTCTTTCCATATTTCTTCAATTAATTGGTTTGGTTTTTGGTGTAATCTTTCTACTTGTTTTTTGCTGTGATTTGATGATTTTCGTTTTGTTATTTGAGTGAAACCCTAGAATTACTGTAAAATTGTTGAAATGGTGTGTGGTAGTAGTTGATGTGTTTTTATCCGTTTCTTGATAATTTAGGGATTTTGATTCCATGTCTTTTAATTCTTGAATGTCTTCTCGCATTTTAGATTTTGGTAGGTTAGTTTGACAATTAAAACGGAATTTATCTACTAAAAGAGTTAAGCGCCAAATTCAACAGATGGTGCAACTTAGAGTGAACACTTCGCATTCTAGATTTCGTTTTAGGTTTCTTTGTTAGTTTGCTATATATAACCATTGTCGTGTTGTCTTACGGGTTCTTTTTATGTATATAAATGATAATGTTTATAGATTATTGGATTATTCATTGTAAAGTAGTCATTTGGATGAATCTAGTCAATTAGGTATGTGGTAATTTGAATTAGAATGCTCAATTGGTCAATTAGGTATGTGGAATTGGATTTGAGGACCCGATCTTTTCTGCCTTTATACAATTATTTCTCCCCCTATAGAGCGGAAAACCGGGCCTCTTAATCCATCCCCGTTGCACTCCCCCGCCCGACCCCCCCCTCCCCGCGCACTCCCCCGCCAGGCCCCCTCTCCCCGCTTGCACTCCCCCGACCGGCCCCCCTCCCTGCTGCACTCCCCTTGACCGGCCCCCTCCCTGCTACACTCCCCCCCGACCCGCCCCCCTCCCTGCTGCACTCCCCCGACCCGGCCCCGCCGCCCCTCCCCCTCGCACTCCCCAATGAAAACCCCCAGCCCTCACTGGAGATGTCAAACCTTGCTGGAGATGATGTTTTTTCTGACTTTCACGTCTCCAATTCTCCTTTATTACCTTGGTGGAGGCTGTTAAACTGCTTATAGAGTTAAGCTCGAGGGCTAGGGCTTGACATGTATAATCGTGTGTTGGCCTAATATTGTACTATTATGTGTTCCTCTGAGATGATTGGACATTTCTTTATTTGAGCTAGTTGTTTTGGTCTATCTTACATTTCTTATATCTGAGCACTAGAGTTTCACTGTTTTTTTTTTGGCGTACTAAAGATAGAATTAGTTTGATTTCTAATCATAGAAGAGCAACATTCTTTTAGTTTCTTTGAAATTTGACATCTCAGTTACATACTGATCTGGATGTCTCATGCTGAAGTGATACTGATATGGAATACATAGAGCATACCCATGGCAGCTGGTAGCTCCAACTTGCCGGTTGATTCGGAGATTTTGGTTTTATTTGTCATCTCTAGAGAAGTTCTTTGTGTAATTCAGTTATTATTTTCTCTATATTTGTGTACGAAACATAATTTGTAATGAAAAATAATACTTATATATATATATATATATATATATATATATATATATATATAACTGTTTGGGAACATTTAGGACAAAAAAAATGCAAAAAAAAAATATTTTTTTTTTTTTGGGTCACAAGGGCTGCGGTTCGGGCAAAAACCGCAGCCCTTGGTGGGTTAAGGGCTGCGGTTAAGGGCCACAACCGCATCCCTTAACCCACCAAGGGCTGCGGTTTAGGCCCTTAACCGCAACCCATAACCCACCAAGGGCTGCGGTTTTTGCCCTGACTGCAGCCCTTAACGCGCTATGGGCTGCGGTTAAAAACCGCAGCCCTTCCTAAATGCCAAGGGCTGCTAGTCCAATGGCTGCGGTCGAAAAACACAGCCCTTGGGCCCTTTTTGACCGCAGCCCTTGGGCTTTTTACCTCTAGTGAATTTAGGAGAGAGGTTCCTTATTTTCTTCTATGTTGGGCATGTGATATGATGTACTTGGGGAGCAAGGTTTTCTCGCTTCTTCTTCTATAAATACATGCCTAGTCCTATGAGGCTAAGTAAGAATTGAATATTGAATTTTCGTACTTATTGTCTTTGTGAGTATTGGACGTATTTTCCAAGACTTAATTGTTTTTAGGGAGTGAGCCTAAACACAAGATCCTTGATTTAAATGAGTGAAGTTTAGATTAAGCTTAGGTGAATTGTTTAGTGAGTGAAGCTAAATCAAATCATCTAAAACCCTTCCTCACTTGAACCTTTGGTGAGTGAAGCCATTGAATTAGAGTTAGAACCCTTAGTGGAGATTAACTGAGTGAAGGTTATTCAAAGCTAAGCCAGATTTGTTTCACGGAATCATATCAAGTTTTTATTTTCGTTCATAATTATAAAACACCAAAAAAAATTCGTACATTAAGCTTCCGTATTCATATCAAGTGGTATCAGAGCAAAGGAATCTAAGTCCCCTTGGTGCTTATACGTTCTTGGAGTAGAAGAAAGAAGGGAGAAGAAAATCTCCCGCAACAGACAGATTTTTGAGGTAACTTTAAACGACTCGTTCTCCCACCTCCGATCGAAATTTTGGGTGATTCTTGAGCCTATGCTGGACTACTATTTGTCTACTTTATTGTCCTAAAATTTATTAAGATTTAAAGTTGGTTTGCTATATATTTGAGTCTGATCTTACGAACTGGTCTAAAACCGGGTAAATCTGGAACGATTTTGGGAGAATTGAAACTGCAAACAATTGGTTGGGTATTTGTTGATGAAAATTTGGTCGAGTGTTCCAGATATATAGGGCTATATATTGACAAAATTTTATAAAATTAAGAGGTGTTTTACTTAGGTTTTCTATCTCGAACTTGTATTGAAAATTTCTGGACAGTTTCTGCATTATATTAAACCAACTATGAATTGTCATTTCTATTCTTATGATGAGTTAACAACTGATGAAATTCGTGAGGAATTATCACTACGACTACAACCAAAATGGGATTTGATGAATGACTCGAATCTAGATTTGGATGAAAAGCTTAATAGTTATCTTGAAGATGTTCCTTGCACTGTTGAGGAAGTAATTTCATATTTGATTTTTGTCGGTCAAGATGAAGAAAAGATTGAAACTTTTTCTTGTTCTAAGGATAAAGATTTGATCTTTGAATTTTTTCATGTTGAAGATGAATTAAAAACTGAATCTTTGGATTGTGCAAGTAACAAAGATCTAATCTTGGACGTTAAATATGCGACACAAGCTACAAAGCCACGTTGGGTACAACGTTATGAAGCATCTTCTACTGGTTTTTACTGTCATGATGTAGTTCCGTGTCATACACGTCCACAAGCATCGTGTATTCCACATCTGTTTCGTATCTGTGAACTTGTTATTATGGATCATGGTTATCGTGAGTGGATGATTGCTTGGTTACATCAAAACTTGAGACAAGTTTTTTTTTTCAAGAAGGGGAGAATGATACGAGATCAAGATAGGTTTAATTTGCTTTCTTAGGGTTGTTGTATGGTTTTACTTTACTCCTAAAGTAGAGGTTTTACATGTAACCAAAAATATGTTTTTATCTTTATTGTTAGTTAAGTTAGTTAGCTAAAGTAACTTAATTAAATAAAGTTCCGAAAATCAGCTTGTAATTCATTTACTTAGGCTCCAAGTACATGAGTAGTCATGAGTTGTAATAAGGAAAGAGAGGGAAAGGGGAGTGCCATGTGAAATTGTAAGGTTTAAGGAAAGTTTTTGCAAAGCTTTCCTAAATCACTAGTTTCCTTATTTTTGTGCTAGATTCTAGGCTTGGATTTAGGTTTTCTTGCTTCTTCTTCTATAAATACATGCCTAGTCCAATGAGGCTAAGTAAGAATTGAATATTGAATTTTCGGACTTATTGTCTTTGTGAATATTGGACGTATTTTCCAAGACTTAATTGTTTTTAGGGAGTGAACCTAAACACAAGATCCTTGATTTAAACATGTGAAGTTTTGATTAAGCTTACGTGAATTGTTTAGTGAGTGAAGCTAAATCAAATCATCTAAAACCCTTCCAAACTTGCACCTTTGGTGAGTGAAGCCATTGAATTAGAGTTAGAACATTTAGTGGAGATTAACTGAGTGAAGGTTATTCAAAGCTAAGCCAGATTTCGTTCACGGAATCCTATCAAGTTTTTATTTTCGTTCATAATAATAAAACACCAAAAACAAATTCGTTGATTAAGCTTGCGCATTCATATCAAGTGGTATCAGAGCAAAGGAATCTAAGTCCCCTTGGTGCTTAGACGTTCTTGGAGAAGAAGAAAGAAGGGAGAAGAAAATCGACCGCAACAGACAGATTATTGAGGTAACTTTGATCGACTCGTTCTCCCACCTCCGATCGAATTTTTGGATGATTCTTGAGCCTATAGTGGACTACTATTTGTCTACTTTATTGTCCTAAAATTTATTAAGATTTAAAGTTGGTTTGCTATATATTGGAGACTGATCTTGCGAACTGGTCTAAAACTGGGTAAATCTGGAACGATTTTGGGAGAATTGAAACCGCAAACAATTTTCGCATTATATTAAACCAACTATGAATTGTCGTTTCTATTCTTATGATGAGTTAACAACGATGAAATTCTTTAGGAATTAGCACTACGACTATAACCAAAATGGGATTTGATGAATGACTCGAATCAAGATTTGGATGAAAAGCTTAATAGTTATCTTGAAGATGTTCCTCGCACTTTAGAGGAAGTAATTTCAGATATGATTTTTGTCGGTCAAGATGAAGAAAAGATTGAAACTTTTTCTTGTTCTAAGGATAAAGAATTGATCTTTGAAGTTTCTCATGTTGAAGATGAATTAAAAATTGAATCTTTGCATTGTGCAAGTAACAAAGATCTAATCTTGGACGTTAAATATGCGACACAAGCAACAAAGCCACGTTGGGTTCAACGTTATGAAGCATCTTCTACTGGTTTATACTGTCATGATGTAGTTCCGTGTCATACACGTCCACAAGCATCGTGGATTCCACATCTGTTTCGTATCTGCGAACTTGTTCTTACATATCATGGTTATCGTGCGTGGATGATTGCTTGGTTAAATCAAAACTTGAGACAAGTTTTTTTCAAGAATTGGAGAATGCTACGAGATTAAGATAGGTTTAATTTGCTTTCTTAGGGTTGTTGCATGGTTTTACTTTACTCTTAAAGTAGAGGTTTTACATGTAACCAAAAATATGTTTTTATCTTTATTGTTAGTTAAGTTTGTTAGCTAAAGTAGCTTAATTAAATAAAGTTCCGAAAATCAACTTGTAATTCATTTACTTAGGCTCCAAGTAGATGAGTTGTCATGAGTTGTAATAAGGAAAGAGAGGGAAAGGGGAGTGCCATGTGAAATTGTAAGGTTAATGGAAAGTTTTTGCAAAGCTTTCCTAAATCACTAGTTTCCTTATTTTTGTGTTAGATTCTAGGCTTTAATTTAGGAGAGAGTTTTCTTATTTTCTTCTATGTTGGGCGTGTGATATGATGTACTTGGGGAGCAAGGTTTTCTTGCTTCTTCTTCTATAAATACATGCCTAGTCCTATGAGGCTAAGTAAGAATTGAATGTTGAATTTTCGGACTTATTGGCTTTATGAGTATTGGACGTATTTTCCAAGACTAAATTGTTTTTACGGAGTGAACCTAAACACAAGATCCTTGATTTAAACAAGTGAAGTTTAGATTAAGCTTAGGTGAATTGTTTAGTGAGTGAAGCTAAATCCAATCATCTAAAACCCTTCCAAACTTGTACCTTTGGTGAGTGAAGCCATTGAATTAGAGTTAGAACCCTTAGTGGAGATTAACTGAGTGAAGGTTATTCAAAGCTAAGCCAGATTTCGTTCACGAAATCATATCAAGTTTTTATTTTCGTTCATAATAATAAAACACCAAAAACAAATTCGTTGATTAAGCTTGCGCATTCATATCAAGTGGTATCAGAGCAAAGGAATCTAAGTCCCCTTGGTGCTTAGACGTTCTTGGAGAAGAAGAAAGAAGGGAGAAGAAAATCGCCCACAACAGACAGATTATTGAGGTAACTTTGATCGACTCGTTCTCCCACCTCCGATCGAATTTTTGGGTGATTCTTTAGCCTATAGTGGACTACTATTTGTCTACTTTATTGTCCTAAAATTTATTAAGATTTAAATTTGGGTTGCTTTATATTCGAGACCGATCTTGCGAATCGGTCTAAAAACTGGGTAAATCGGAACGATTTTGGGAGAATTGAAACTGCAAACAATTACTGCATTATATTAAACCAACTATGAATTGTCGTTTCTATTCTTATGATGAGTTAACAACTGATGAAATTCTTGAGGAATTAGCACTACGACTACAACCAAAATGGGATTTGATGAATGACTCGAATTAAGATTTGGATGAAAAGCATAATAGTTATCTTGAAGATGTTCCTCGCACCGTAGAGGAAGTAATTTCGAGATTTGATTTTTGTCGGTCAAAATGAAGATAAGATTGAAATTTTTTCTTGTTCTAAAAATAAAGAATTGATCTTTGAAGTTTCTCATGTTGAAGATGAATTAAAAACTGAATCTTTGGATTGTGCAAGTAACAAAGATCTAATCTTGGACGTTAAATATGCGACACAAGCTACAAAGCCATGTTGGGTTCAACGTTATGAAACATCTTCTACTGGTTTATACTGTCATGATGTAGTTCCGTGTCATACACGTTCACAAGCATCGTGGATTCCACATCTGTTTCGTATCTGCGAACTTGTTCTTACGGATCATGGTTATCGTGCGTGGATGATTGATTGGTTAAATCAAAACTTGTGACTATTTTCTTTCAAGAATGGGAGAATGCTACGAGATCAAGATAGGTTTAATTTTCTTTCTTAGGGTTGTTGCATGGTTTTACTTTACTCTTAAAGTAGAGGTTTTACATGTAACCAAAAAATATGTTTTTATCTTTATTGTTAGTTAAGTTTGTTAGCTAAAGTAGCTTAATTAAATCAAGTTCCGAAAATCAGCTTGTAATTCATTTACTTAGGCTCCAAGTAGATGAGTTGTCATGAGTTGTAATAAGGAAAGAGAGGGAAAGGGGAGTGCCGTGTGAAATTGTAAAGGTTTATGAAAAGTTTTTGCAAAGCTTTCCTAAATCACTAGTTTCCTTATTTTTGTGTTAGATTCTAGGCATTAATTTAGGAGAGAGTTTCCTTATTTTCTTCTATGTTGGGCGTGTGATATGATGTACTTGGGGATCAAGGTTTTCTTGCTTCTTCTTCTATAAATACATGCCTAGTCCTATGAGGCTAAGTAAGCATTGAATATTAAATTTTCGGACTTATTGTCTTTGTGAGTATTGGACGTATTTTCCAAGACTTTATTGTTTTTAGGGAGTGAACCTAAACACAAGATCCTTGATTTAAACGAGTGAAGTTTAGATTAAGCTTAGGTGAATTGTTTAGTGAGTGAAGCTAAATCAAATAATTTAAAACCCTTCCTAACTTGAACCTTTGGTGAGTGAAGCCATTGAATTAGAGTTAGAACCCTTAGTGGAGATTAACTGAGTGAAGGTTATTCAAAGCTAAGCCAAATTTCGTTCACGGAATCATATCAAGTTTTTATTTTCGTTCATTATTATAAAACACCAAAATCCAATTCCTACATTAAGCTTGCGCATTCATATCAAGTGGTATCAGAGCAAAGGAATCTAAGTCCCCTTGGTGCTTAGACGTTCTTGGAGAAGAAGAAAGAAGGGAGAAGAAAATCGCCCACAAATGCATGAATATTGAGGTAACTTTGATCGACTCGTTCTCCCACCTCCGATCGAATTTTTGGGTGATTCTTTAGCCTATAGTGGACTACTATTTGTCTACTTTATTGTCCTAAAATTTATTAAGATTTAAATTTGGGTTGCTTTATATTCGAGACTGATCTTGCGAACTGGTCTAAAACTGGGTAAATCTGGAACGATTTTGGGAGAATTGAAACTGCAAACAATTACTGCATTATATTAAACCAACTATGAATTGTCGTTTCTATTCTTATGATGAGTTAACAACTGATGAAATTCTTGAGGAATTAGCACTACGACTACAACCAAAATGGGATTTGATGAATGACTCGAATTAAGATTTGGATGAAAAGCATAATAGTTATCTTGAAGATGTTCCTCGACCGTAGAGGAAGTAATTTCGCATTTGATTTTTGTCGGTCAAAATGAAGATAAGATTGAAATTTTTTCTTGTTCTAAAAATAAAGAATTGATCTTTGAAGTTTCTCATGTTGAAGATGAATTAAAAACTGAATCTTTGGATTGTGCAAGTAACAAAGATCTAATCTTGGACGTTAAATATGCGACACAAGCTACAAAGCCATGTTGGGTTCAACGTTATGAAACATCTTCTACTGGTTTATACTGTCATGATGTAGTTCCGTGTCATACACGTTCACAAGCATCGTGGATTCCACATCTGTTTCGGATCTCGCGAACTTGTTCTTACGGATCATGGTTATCGTGCGTGGATGATTGATTGGTTAAATCAAAACTTGTGACTATTTTCTTTCAAGAATGGGAGAATGCTACGAGATCAAGATAGGTTTAATTTTCTTTCTTAGGGTTGTTGCATGGTTTTACTTTACTCTTAAAGTAGAGGTTTTACATGTAACCAAAAATATGTTTTTATCTTTATTGTTAGTTAAGTTTGTTAGCTAAAGTAGCTTAATTAAATCAAGTTCGAAAATCGCCTTGTAATTCATTTACTTAGGCTCCAAGTAGATGAGTTGTCATGAGTTGTAATAAGGAAAGAGAGGGAAAGGGGAGTGCCGTGTGAAATTGTAAAGGTTTATGAAAAGTTTTTGCAAAGCTTTCCTAAATCACTAGTTTCCTTATATTTGTGTTAGATTCTAGGCATTAATATAGGAGAGAGTTTCCTTATTTTCTTCTATGTTGGGCGTGTGATATGATGTACTTGGGGATCAAGGTTTTCTTGCTTCTTCTTCTATAAATACATGCCTAGTCCTATGAGGCTAAGTAAGCATTGAATATTAAATTTTCGGACTTATTGTCTTTGTGAGTATTGGACGTATTTTCCAAGACTTTATTGTTTTTAGGGAGTGAACCTAAACACAAGATCCTTGATTTAAACGAGTGAAGTTTAGATTAAGCTTAGGTGAATTGTTTAGTGAGTGAAGCTAAATCAAATAATTTAAAACCCTTCCTAACTTGAACCTTTGGTGAGTGAAGCCATTGAATTAGAGTTAGAACCCTTAGTGGAGATTAACTGAGTGAAGGTTATTCAAAGCTAAGCCAAATTTCGTTCACGGAATCATATCAAGTTTTTATTTTCGTTCATTATTATAAAACACCAAAATCCAATTCCTACATTAAGCTTGCGCATTCATATCAAGTGGTATCAGAGCAAAGGAATCTAAGTCCCCTTGGTGCTTAGACGTTCTTGGAGAAGAAGAAAGAAGGGAGAAGAAAATCGCCCACAACAGACAGAATATTGAGGTAACTTTGATCGACTCGTTCTCCCACCTCCGATCGAATTTTTGGGTGATTCTTTAGCCTATAGTGGACTACTATTTGTCTACTTTATTGTCCTAAAATTTATTAAGATTTAAATTTGGGTTGCTTTATATTCGAGGATCGATCTTGCGAACTGGTCTAAAAGCTGGGTAAATCCGGAACGATTTTGGGAGAATTGAAAACGCAAACAATTTCGTCATTATATTAAACCAACTATGAATTGTCGTTTCTATTCTTATGATGAGTTAACAACTGATGAAATTCTTGAGGAATTAGCACTACGACTACAACCAAAATGGGATTTGATGAATGACTCGAATTAAGATTTGGATGAAAAGCATAATAGTTATCTTGAAGATGTTCCTCGCACTGTAGAGGAAGTAATTTCAGATTTGATTTTTGTCGGTCAAAATGAAGATAAGATTGAAATTTTTTCTTGTTCTAAAAATAAAGAATTGATCTTTGAAGTTTCTCATGTTGAAGATGAATTAAAAACTGAATCTTTGGATTGTGCAAGTAACAAAGATCTAATCTTGGACGTTAAATATGCGACACAAGCTACAAAGCCATGTTGGGTTCAACGTTATGAAACATCTTCTCTTGGTTTATACTTGTCATGATGTAGTTCCGTGTCATACACGTTCACAAGCATCGTGGATTCCACATCTGTTTCGTATCTCGCGAACTTGTTCTTACGGATCATGGTTATCGTGCGTGGATGATTGATTGGTTAAATCAAAACTTGTGACTATTTTCTTTCAAGAATGGGAGAATGCTACGAGATCAAGATAGGTTTAATTTTCTTTCTTAGGGTTGTTGCATGGTTTTACTTTACTCTTAAAGTAGAGGTTTTACATGTAACCAAAAATATGTTTTTATCTTTATTGTTAGTTAAGTTTGTTAGCTAAAGTAGCTTAATTAAATCAAGTTCGAAAATCACTTGTAATTCATTTACTTAGGCTCCAAGTAGATGAGTTGTCATGAGTTGTAATAAGGAAAGAGAGGGAAAGGGGGAGTGCCGTGTGAAATTGTAAAGGTTTATGAAAAGTTTTTGCAAAGCTTTCCTAAATCACTAGTTTCCTTATTTTTGTGTTAGATTCTAGGCATTAATTTAGGAGAGAGTTTCCTTATTTTCTTCTATGTTGGGCGTGTGATATGATGTACTTGGGGATCAAGGTTTTCTTGCTTCTTCTTCTATAAATACATGCCTAGTCCTATGAGGCTAAGTAAGCATTGAATATTAAATTTTCGGACTTATTGTCTTTGTGAGTATTGGACGTATTTTCCAAGACTTTATTGTTTTTAGGGAGTGAACCTAAACACAAGATCCTTGATTTAAACGAGTGAAGTTTAGATTAAGCTTAGGTGAATTGTTTAGTGAGTGAAGCTAAATCAAATAATTTAAAACCCTTCCTAACTTGAACCTTTGGTGAGTGAAGCCATTGAATTAGAGTTAGAACCCTTAGTGGAGATTAACCGAGTGAAGGTTATTCAAAGCTAAGCCAAATTTCGTTCACGGAATCATATCAAGTTTTTATTTTCGTTCATTATTATAAAACACCAAAATCCAATTCCTACATTAAACTTGCGCATTCATATCAAGTGGTATCAGAGCAAAGGAATCTAAGTCCCCTTGGTGCTTAGACGTTGTTGGAGAAGAAGAAAGAAGGGAGAAGAAAATCGCTCGCAACAGACAGATTTTTGAGGTAACTTTGAACGACTTGTTCTCCTATCTCCGATCGCAGTTTTGGGAGATTCTTGAACCTATACTAGACTAAGATTTGTCTACTTTATTTTCCTTAAATTTTTGAAAGATTTGAAGTTGGTTTGCTATATATTCGAGACTGATCGTATGAGCTGGTCTAAAACAGGGTAAATCTGGAATAGTTTTGGGAGAATTGAAACGACAAACAATTGGTTTGGTATTTATTGATGAAATTTTGGTCGAGTGTTCCAGACATATAGAGCTATGTTGTGACAAAATTTTATAAAATTTCGAGTTGTTTTACTTAGGTTTTAAATCTCGAACTTAAAATGAAAAATTTCTGGACAGTTTCTGCATTATATTGAACCAACAATGAATTGTCGTTTCTATTCTTATGATGAGATAACAACTGATGAAATTATTGAGGAATTAGCACTACGACTACAAACAAAATGGGATTTGATGAATGACTCGAATCAAGATTTGGATGAAAAGCTTAATAGTTATCTTGAAGATGTTCCTCGCACTGTAGAGGAAGTAATTTCAGATTTGATTTTTGTCGGTCAAGATGAAGAAAAGATTGAAACTTTTTCTTGTTCTAAGGATAAAGAATGGATCTTTGAAGTTTCTCATGTTGAAGATGAATTAAAAACTGAATCTTTGGATTGTGCAAGTAACAAAGATCTAATCTTGGACGTTAAATATGTGACACAAGCTACAAAGCCACGTTGGGTTCAACGTTATGAAGCATCTTCTCTTGGTTTATACTTGTCATGATGTAGTTTCGTGTCATACACGTCCACAAGCATCATGGATTCCACATCTGTTTCGTATATGAGAACTTGTTCTTACGGATCATGGTTATCGTGCGTGAATGATTGCTTGGTTAAATCAAAACTTGAGACAAGTTTTTTTTCAAGAATGGGAGAATGCTACGAGATCAAGATAGGTTTAATTTGCTTTCTTAGGGTTGTTGCATGGTTTTACTTTACTCTTAAAGTAGAGGTTTTACATGTAACCAAAAATATGTTTTTATCTTTATTGTTAGTTAAGTTTGTTAGCTAAAGTAGCTTAATTAAATAAAGTTCCGAAAATCAGCTTGTAATTCATTTACTTAGGCTCCAAGTAGATGAGTTGTCATGAGTTGTAATAAGGAAAGAGAGGAAAAGGGGAGTGCCGTGTGAAATTGTAAGGTTTATGTAAAGTTTTTGCAAAGCTTTCCTAAATCACTAGTTTCCTTGTTTTTGTGCTAGATTCTAGGCTTTAATTTAGGAGAGAGTTTCCTTATTTTTTTCTAATCGTTGGGCGTGTGATATGATGTACTTGGGGAGCAAGGTTTTCTTGCTTCTTCGTCTATAAATACATGCCTAGTCCTACGAGGATAAGTAAGAATTGAATATTGAATTTTTGGACTTCTTGTCTTTGTGAGTATTGGACGTATTTTCCAAGACTTAATTGTTTTTAGGGAGTGAACCTAAACACAAGATCCTTGATTTAAACGAGTGAAGTTTAGATTAAGCTTAGGTGAATTATTTAGTGAGTGAAGCTAAATCAAATCATATAAAACCCTTCCTAACTTGAATATTTGGTGAGTGAAGCCATTGAATTAGAGTTAGAACCCTTAGTGGAGATTAACTGAGTGAAGGTTATTCAAAGCTAAGCCGATTTCGTTCACGTAATCATATCAAGTTTTTATGTTCGTTCATAATTATAAAACACCAAAAACAAATTCGTACATTAAGCTTCCGCATTCATATCAAGTGGTATTAGAGAAAAGGAATCTAAGTCCCCTTGGTACTTAGACGTTCTTGGAGAAGAAGAAAGAAGGGAGAAGAAAATCGCCCACAATGACATGATTTTTGAGGTAACTTTGATCGACTCGTTCTCCCACCTCCGATCGAATTTTTGGGTGATTCTTGAGCCTATACTGGACTACTATTTGTCTTATTTATTTTCCTTAAATTTATTAAGATTTAAAGTTGGTTTGCTATATATTCGATACTGATCTTGCGAACTGGTCTAAAACAGGGTAAATCTGGAACGGTTTTGGGAGAACTGAAACTGCAAACAATTGTTTGGGTATTTGTTGATGAAATTTTTGTCGAGTGTTCCAGACATATAGGGCTATGTTGTGACAAGATTTCATAAAATTTCGAGGTGTTTTACTTAGGTTTTAAATCTCGAACTTGTATTGAAAATTTCTGGACAGTTTCTGCATTATATTAAACCAACTTTGAATTGTCGTTTGTATTCTTATGATGACTTAACAACTTATGAAATTCTTGAGGAATTAGCACTACGACTACAAACAAAATGGGATTTGATGAATGACTCGAATCAAGATTTGGATGAAAAGCTTAATAGTTATCTTGAAGATGTTCCTCGCACTGTAGAGGAAGTAATTTCAGATTTGATTTTTGTCGGTCAAGATGAAGAAAATATTGAAACTTTTTCTTGTTCTAAGGATAAAGAATGGATCTTTGAAGTTTCTCATGTTGAAGATGAATTAAAAACTGAATCTTTGGATTGTGCAAGTAACAAAGATCTAATCTTGGATGTTAAATATGTGACACAAGCTACAAAGCCACGTTGGGTACAACGTTATGAAGCATCTTCTACTGGTTTTTACTGCCATGATGTAGTTTCGTGTCATTCACGTCCACAAGCATCGTGGATTCCACATCTGTTTCGTATATGTGAACTTGTTCTTATGGATCATGGTTATCGTGCGTGGGCGATTACTTGGTTAAATTAAAACTTGAGACAAGTTTTTTTTTCAAGAAGGGGAGAATGATACGAGATCAAGATAGGTTTAATTTTCTTTCTTAGGGTTGTTGCATGGTTTTACTTTACTCTTAAAGTAGAGGTTTTACATGTAACCAAAAATATGTTTTTATCGTTATTGTTAGGTTTCACATACAACTCCTCAACACACGTTGCCCTTCATCTCCAACCTCTATTCATCTGCACCTCAGTCCTCAGATGACAGATCTTCCACCTTTCTCTCTCCTCTTGGCTAATGTGCGTCTTAAGGAATCTGATAAATTGTTACAAATCAGGCCCAACAAGCGTTTTTCTTTTGATATTGCGCAACTGCTGCTACAAATTGTTTTGTTGATTCTGATAAAAATTAGTAGAATTTCACAAATTGATGATTTTGTAAATTGTAAACAAAAGCCAGCCATCTAGAAAGGAATGTAATAAAAACCCTCAACTAATCAATAGAAGAGAAATATTCGATCATGGGAGCAAGGTTTTCTTGCTTCTTCTTCTAGAAAAACATGCCTAGTCCTACGAGGCTAAGTAAGAATTGAATATTGAATTTTTGGACTTATTGTCTTTATGAGTATTGGACGTATTTTCCAAGACTTAATTGTTTTTAGGGAGTGAACCTAAACACAATATCCTTGATTTAAACGAGTGAAGTTTAGATTAAGCTTAGGTGAATTGTTTAGTGAGTGAAGCTAAATCAAATCATATAAAACCCTTCCTAACTTGAATATTTGGTGAGTGAAGCCATTGAATTAGAGTTAGAACCCTTAGTGGAGATTAACTGAGTGAATGTTATTCAAAGCTAAGCCAGATTTCGTTCACGGAATCATATAAAGTTTTTATGTTCGTTCATAATTAAAAAACACCAAAAACAAATTCGTACATTAAGCTTCCGCATTCATATCAAGTGGTATTAGAGAAAAGGAATCTAAGTCCCCTTGGTGCTTAGACGTTCTTGGAGAAGAAGAAAGAAGGGAGAAGAAAATCGCCCGCAATGCAGATTTTTGAGGTAACTTTGATCGACTCGTTCTCCCAACTCCGATCGAATTTTTGGGTGATTCTTGAGCCTATACTGGACTACTATTTGTCTTATTTTTTGACTTAAATTTATTAAGATTTAAAGTTGGTTTGCTATATATTCGATACTGATCTTGCGAACTGGTCTAAAACAGGGTAAATCTGGAACGGTTTTGGGAGAATTGAAACTGCAAACAATTGGTTGGGTATTTGTTGATGAAATTTTTGTCGAGTGTTCCAGACATATAGGGCTATGTTGTGACAAGATTTCATAAAATTTCGAGTTGTTTTACTTAGGTTTTAAATCTCGAACTTGTATTGAAAATTTCTGGACAGTTTCGCATTATATTAAACCAACTTTGAATTGTCGTTTGTATTCTTATGATGAGTTAACAACTTATGAAATTCTTGAGGAATTAGCACTACGACTACAACCAAAATGGTATTTGATGAATGACTCGAATCAAGATTTGGATGAAAAGCTTAATAGTTATCTTGAAGATGTTGCTTGCATTGTAGAGGAAGTAATTTCGGATTTGATTTTTGTCGGTCAAGATGAAGAAAAGATTGAAACTTTTTCTTGTTCTAAGGATAAAGAATGGATCTTTGAAGTTTCTCATGTTGAAGATGAATTAAAAACTGAATCTTTGGATTGTGCAAGTAACAAAGATCTAATCTTGGACGTTAAATATGCGACACAAGCTACAAAGCCACGTTGGGTACAACGTTATGAAGCATCTTCTACTGGTTTTTACTGCCATGATGTAGTTTCGTGTCATTCACGTCCACAAGCATCGTGGATTCCACATCTGTTTCGTATATGTGAACTTGTTCTTATGGATCATGGTTATCGTGCGTGGCTGATTACTTGGTTAAATTAAAACTTGAGACAAGTTTTTTTTCAAGAAGGGGAGAATGATACGAGATCAAGATAGGTTTAATTTTCTTTCTTAGGGTTGTTGCATGGTTTTACTTTACTCTAAAGTAGAGGTTTTACATGTAACCAAAAATATGTTTTTATCGTTATTGTTAGGTTTCACATACAACTCCTCAACACACGTTGCCCTTCATCTCCAACCTCTATTCATCTGCACCTCAGTCCTCAGATGGCAGATCTTCCACCTTTCTCTCTCCTCTTCGCTAAAGTGCGTCTTAAGGAATCTGATAAATTGTTACAAATCAGGCCCAAGAAGCGTTTTTCTTTTGATATTGCGCAACTGCTGCTACAAATTGTTTTGTTGATTCTGATAAAAATTAGTAGAATTTCACAAATTGATGATTTTGTAAATTGTAAACAAAAGCCAGCCATCTAGAAAGGAATGTAATAAAAACCCTCAACTAATCAATAGAAGAGAAATATTCGATCATGGGAGCAAGGTTTTCTTGCTTCTTCTTCTAGAAAAACATGCCTTGTCCTTCGAGGCTAAGTAAGAATTGAATATTGAATTTTTGGACTTATTGTCTTTGTGAGTATTGGACGTATTTTCCAAGACTTAATTGTTTTTAGGGAGTGAACCTAAACACAAGATCCTTGATTTAAACGAGTGAAGTTTAGATTAAGCTTAGGTGAATTGTTTAGTGAGTGAAGCTAAATCAAATCATATAAAACCCTTCCTAACTTGAATATTTGGTGAGTGAAGCCATTGAATTAGAGTTAGAACCCTTAGTGGAGATTAACTGAGTGAATGTTATTCAAAGCTAAGCCAGATTTCGTTCACGGAATCATATCAAGTTTTTATGTTCGTTCATAATTAAAAAACACCAAAAACAAATTCGTACATTAAGCTTCCGCATTCATATCAAGTGGTATTAGAGAAAAGGAATCTAAGTCCCCTTGGTGCTTAGACGTTCTTGGAGAAGAAGAAAGAAGGGAGAAGAAAATCGCCCGCAATGCATGCAGATTTTGAGGTAACTTTGATCGACTCGTTCTCCCAACTCCGATCGAATTTTTGGGTGATTCTTGAGCCTATACTGGACTACTATTTGTCTAATTTATTTTACTTAAATTTATTAAGATTTAAAGTTGGTTTGCTATATATTCGATACTGATCTTGCGAACTGGTCTAAAACAGGGTAAATCTGGAACGGTTTTGGGAGAATTGAAACTGCAAACAATTGGTTGGGTATTTGTTGATGAAATTTTTGTCGAGTGTTCCAGACTTATAGGGCTATGTTGTGACAAGATTTAATAAAATTTCGAGGTGTTTTACTTAGGTTTTAAATCTCGAACTTGTATTGAAAATTTCTGGACAGTTTCTGCATTATATTAAACCAACTTTGAATTGTCGTTTTAACAACTTATGAAATTCTTGAGGAATTAGCACTACGACTACAACCAAAATGGGATTTGATGAATGACTCGAATTAAGATTTGGATGAAAAGGTAAATAGTTATCTTGAAGATGTTGCTTGCATTGTAGAGGAAGTAATTTCAGATTTGATTTTTGTCGGTCAAGATGAAGAAAAGATTGAAACTTTTTCTTGTTCTAAGGATAAAGATTTCATCTTTGAAGTTTTTCATGTTGAAGATGAATTAAAAACTGAATCTTTGGATTGTGCAAGTAACAAAGATCTAATCTTGGACGTTAAATATGCGACACAAGCTACAAAGCCACGTTGGGTACAACGTTATGAAGCATCTTCTACTGGTTTTTACTGCCATGATGTAGTTTCGTGTCATTCACGTCCACAAGCATCGTGGATTCCACATCTGTTTCGTATATGTGAACTTGTTCTTATGGATCATGGTTATCGTGCGTGGCTGATTACTTGGTTAAATTAAAACTTGAGACAAGTTTTTTTCAAGAAGGGGAGAATGATACGAGATCAAGATAGGTTTAATTTGCTTTCTTAGGGTTGTTGCATGGTTTTACTTTACTCTTAAAGTAGAGGTTTTACATGTAACCAAAAATATGTTTTTATCGTTATTGTTAGGTTTCACATACAACTCCTCAACACACGTTGCCCTTCATCTCCAACCTCTATTCATCTGCACCTCAGTCCTCAGATGGCAGATCTTCCACCTTTCTCTCTCCTCTTCGCTAAAGTGCGTCTTAAGGAACTCGATAAATTGTTACAAATCAGGCCCAAGAAGCGTTTTTCTTTTGATATTGCGCAACTGCTGCTACAAATTGTTTTGTTGATTCTGATAAAAATTAGTAGAATTTCACAAATTGATGATTTTGTAAATTGTTAACAAAAGCCAGTCATCAAGAAAGGAATGTAATAAAAACCCTCAACTAATCAATAGAAGAGAAATATTCGATCATGGGAGCAAGGTTTTCTTGCTTCTTCTTCTATAAAAACATGCCTAGTCCTACAAGGCTAAGTAAGAATTGAATATTGAATTTTTGGACTTATTGTCTTTGTGAGTATTGGACGTATTTTCCAAGACTTAATTGTTTTTAGGGAGTGAACCTAAACACAAGATCCTTGATTTAAACGAGTGAAGTTTAGATTAAGCTTAGGTGAATTGTTTAGTGAGTGAAGCTAAATCAAATCATATAAAACCCTTCCTAACTTGAATATTTGGTGAGTGAAGCCATTGAATTAGAGTTAGAACCCTTAGTGGAGATTAACTGAGTGAATGTTATTCAAAGCTAAGCCAGATTTCGTTCACGGAATCATATCAAGTTTTTATGTTCGTTCATAATTAAAAAACACCAAAAACAAATTCGTACATTAAGCTTCCGCATTCATATCAAGTGGTATTAGAGAAAAGGAATCTAAGTCCCCTTGGTGCTTAGACGTTCTTGGAGAAGAAGAAAGAAGGGAGAAGAAAATCGCCCGCAACAGACAGATTTTTGAGGTAACTTTGATCGACTCGTTCTCCCACCTCCGATCGAATTTTTGGGTGATTCTTGAGCCTATACTGGACTACTATTTGTCTAATTTATTTTACTTAAATTTATTAAGATTTAAAGTTGGTTTGCTATATATTCGATACTGATCTTGCGAACTGGTCTAAAACAGGGTAAATCTGGAACGGTTTTGGGAGAATTGAAACTGCAAACAATTGGTTGGGTATTTGTTGATGAAATTTTTGTCGAGTGTTCCAGACATATAGGGCTATGTTGTGACAAGATTTCATAAAATTTCGAGTTGTTTTACTTAGGTTTTAAATCTCGAACTTGTATTGAAAATTTCTGGACAGTTTCTGCATTATATTAAACCAACTTTGAATTGTCGTTTGTATTCTTATGATGAGTTAACAACTTATGAAATTCTTGAGGAATTAGCACTACGACTACAACCAAAATGGTATTTGATGAATGACTCGAATCAAGATTTGGATGAAAAGCTTAATAGTTATCTTGAAGATGTTGCTTGCATTGTAGAGGAAGTAATTTCAGATTTGATTTTTGTCGGTCAAGATGAAGAAAAGATTGAAACTTTTTCTTGTTCTAAGGATAAAGAATGGATCTTTGAAGTTTCTCATGTTGAAGATGAATTAAAAACTGAATCTTTGGATTGTGCAAGTAACAAAGATCTAATCTTGGACGTTAAATATGCGACACAAGCTACAAAGCCACGTTGGGTACAACGTTATGAAGCATCTTCTACTGGTTTTTACTGCCATGATGTAGTTTCGTGTCATTCACGTCCACAAGCATCGTGGATTCCACATCTGTTTCGTATATGTGAACTTGTTCTTATGGATCATGGTTATCGTGCGTGGCTGATTACTTGGTTAAATTAAAACTTGAGACAAGTTTTTTTTCAAGAAGGGGAGAATGATACGAGATCAAGATAGGTTTAATTTTCTTTCTTAGGGTTGTTGCATGGTTTTACTTTACTCTTAAAGTAGAGGTTTTACATGTAACCAAAAATATGTTTTTATCGTTATTGTTAGGTTTCACATACAACTCCTCAACACACGTTGCCCTTCATCTCCAACCTCTATTCATCTCGCACCTCGGTCCTCGATGGCAGATCTTCCACCTTTCTCTCTCCTCTTCGCTAAAGTGCGTCTTAAGGAATCTGATAAATTGTTACAAATCAGGCCCAAGAAGCGTGTTTCTTTTGATATTGCGCAACTGCTGCTACAAATTGTTTTGTTGATTCTGAAAAAAATTAGTAGAATTTCACAAATTGATGATTTTGTAAATTGTAAACAAAAGCCAGTCATCAAGAAAGGAATGTAATAAAAACCCTCAACTAATCAATAGAAGAGAAATATTCGATCATGGGAGCAAGGTTTTCTTGCTTCTTCTTCTATAAAAACATGCCTAGTCCTACGAGGCTAAGTAAGAATTGAATATTGAATTTTTGGACTTATTTTCTTTGTGAGTATTGGACGTATTTTCCAAGACTTAATTGTTTTTAGGGAGTGAACCTAAACACAAGATCCTTGATTTAAACGAGTGAAGTTTAGATTAAGCTTAGGTGAATTGTTTAGTGAGTGAAGCTAAATCAAATCATATAAAACCCTTCCTAACTTGAATATTTGGTGAGTGAAGCCATTGAATTAGAGTTAGAACCCTTAGTGGAGATTAACCGAGTGAATGTTATTCAAAGCTAAGCCGCATTTCGTTCACGGAATCATATCAAGTTTTTATGTTCGTTCATAATTAAAAAACACCAAAAACAAATTCGTACATTAAGCTTCCGCATTCATATCAAGTGGTATTAGAGAAAAGGAATCTAAGTCCCCTTGGTGCTTAGACGTTCTTGGAGAAGAAGAAAGAAGGGAGAAGAAAATCGCCCGCAATGACAGATTTTTGAGGTAACTTTGATCGACTCGTTCTCCCACCTCCGATCGAATTTTTGGGTGATTCTTGAGCCTATACTGGACTACTATTTGTCTAATTTATTTTACTTAAATTTATTAAGTTTTAAAGTTGGTTTGCTATATATTCGATACTGATCTTGCGAACTGGTCTAAAACAGGGTAAATCTGGAACGGTTTTGGGAGAATTGAAACTGCAAACAATTGGTTGGGTATTTGTTGATGAAATTTTTGTCGAGTGTTCCAGACATATAGGGCTATGTTGTGACAAGATTTCATAAAATTTCGAGGTGTTTTACTTAGGTTTTATATCTCAAACTTGTATTGAAAATTTCTGGACAGTTTCTACATTATATTAAACCAACTTTGAATTGTCGTTTGTATTCTTATGATGAGTTAACAACTTATGAAATTCTTGAGGAATTAGCACTACGACTACAACCAAAATGGGATTTGATGAATGACTCGAATTAAGATTTGGATGAAAAGGTAAATAGTTATCTTGAAGATGTTGCTTGCATTGTAGAGGAAGTAATTTCGGATTTGATTTTTATCGGTCAAGATGAAGAAAAGATTGAAACTTTTTCTTGTTCTAAGGATAAAGATTTGATCTTTGAAGTTTTTCATGTTGAAGATGAATTAAAAACTGAATCTTTGGATTGTGCAAGTAACAAAGATCTAATCTTGGACGTTAAATATGCGACACACGCTACAAAGCCACGTTGGGTACAACGTTATGAAGCATCTTCTACTGGTTTTTACCGCCATGATGTAGTTTCGTGTCATTCACGTCCACAAGCATCGTGGATTCCACATCTCTGTTTCGTATATGTGAACTTGTTCTTATGGATCATGGTTATCGTGCGTGGCCGATCACTTGGTTAAATTAAAACTTGAGACAAGTTTTTTTTCAAGAAGGGGAGAATGATACGAGATGAAGATAGGTTTAATTTGCTTTCTTAGGGTTGTTGCATGGTTTTACTTTACTCTTAAAGTAGAGGTTTTACATGGAACCAAAAATATGTTTTTATCGTTATTGTTAGGTTTCACATACAACTCCTCAACACACGTTGCCCTTCATCTCCAACCTCTATTCATCTCGCACCTCGGTCCTCGATGGCGGATCTTCCACCTTTCTCTCTCCTCTTCGCTAAAGTGCGTCTTAAGGAATCCGATAAATTGTTACAAATCGTGCCCAAGAAGCGTTTTTCTTTTGATATTGCGCAACCGCTCTGCTACAAATTGTTTTGTTGATTCCCGATAAAAATTAGTAGAATTTCACAAATTGATGATTTTGTAAATTGTAAACAAAAGCCAGCTCATCTAGAAAGGAATGTAATAAAAACCCTCAACTAATCAATAGAAGAGAAATATTCGATCATGGGAGCAAGGTTTTCTTGCTTCTTCTTCTATAAAAACATGCCTAGTCCTACGAGGCTAAGTAAGAATTAAATATTGAATTTTTGGACTTATTGTCTTTGTGAGTATTGGACGTATTTTCCAAGACTTAATTGTTTTTAGGGAGTGAACCTAAACACAAGATCCTTGATTTAAACGAGTGAAGTTTAGATTAAGCTTAGGTGAATTGTTTAGTGAGTGAAGCTAAATCAAATCATATAAAACCCTTCCTAACTTGAATATTTGGTGAGTGAAGCCATTGAATTAGAGTTAGAACCCTTAGTGGAGATTAACTGAGTGAATGTTATTCAAAGCTAAGCCAGATTTCGTTCACGGAATCATATCAAGTTTTTATGTTCGTTCATAATTAAAAAACACCAAAAACAAATTCGTACATTAAGCTTCCGCATTCATATCAAGTGGTATTAGAGAAAAGGAATCTAAGTCCCCTTGGTGCTTAGACGTTCTTGGAGAAGAAGAAAGAAGGGAGAAGAAAATCGCCCGCAATGACAGATTTTTGAGGTAACTTTGATCGACTCGTTCTCCCACCTCCGATCGAATTTTTGGGTGATTCTTGAGCCTATACTGGACTACTATTTGTCTAATTTATTTTACTTAAATTTATTAAGATTTAAAGTTGGTTTGCTATATATTCGATACTGATCTTGCGAACTGGTCTAAAACAGGGTAAATCTGGAACGGTTTTGGGAGAATTGAAACTGCAAACAATTGGTTGGGTATTTGTTGATGAAATTTTTGTCGAGTGTTCCAGACATATAGGGCTATGTTTTGACAAGATTTCATAAAATTTCGAGGTGTTTTACTTAGGTTTTAAATCTCGAACTTGTATTGAAAATTTCTGGACAGTTTCTGCATTATATTAAACCAACTTTGAATTGTCGTTTGTATTCTTATGATGAGTTAACAACTTATGAAATTCTTGAGGAATTAGCACTACGACTACAACCAAAATGGGATTTGATGAATGACTCGAATTAAGATTTGGATGAAAAGGTAAATAGTTATCTTGAAGATGTTGCTTGCATTGTAGAGGAAGTAATTTCGGATTTGATTTTTATCGGTCAAGATGAAGAAAAGATTGAAACTTTTTCTTGTTCTAAGGATAAAGATTTGATCTTTGAAGTTTTTCATGTTGAAGATGAATTAAAAACCGAATCTTTGGATTGTGCAAGTAACAAAGATCTAATCTTGGACGTTAAATATGCGACACAAGCTACAAAGCCACGTTGGGTACAACGTTATGAAGCATCTTCTACTGGTTTTTACTGCCATGATGTAGTTTCGTGTCATTCACGTCCACAAGCATCGTGGATTCCACATCTGTTTCGTATATGTGAACTTGTTCTTATGGAGCATGGTTATCGTGCGTGGCCGATTACTTGGTTAAATTAAAACTTGAGACAAGTTTTTTTTTCAAGAAGGGGAGAATGATACGAGATGAAGATAGGTTTAATTTGCTTTCTTAGGGTTGTTGCATGGTTTTACTTTACTCTTAAAGTAGAGGTTTTACATGGAACCAAAAATATGTTTTTATCGTTATTGTTAGGTTTCACATACAACTCCTCAACACACGTTGCCCTTCATCTCCAACCTCTATTCATCTCGCACCTCGTCCTCGGATGGCGGATCTTCCACCTTTCTCTCTCCTCTTCGCTAAAGTGCGTCTTAAGGAATCTCGATAAATTGTTACAAATCGTGCCCAAGAAGCGTTTTTCTTTTGATATTGCGCAACCGGCCGCTACAAATTGTTTTGTTGATTCCCGATAAAAATTAGTAGAATTTCACAAATTGATGATTTTGTAAATTGTAAACAAAAGCCAGCCATCTAGAAAGGAATGTAATAAAAACCCTCAACTAATCAATAGAAGAGAAATATTCGATCATGGGAGCAAGGTTTTCTTGCTTCTTCTTCTATAAAAACATGCCTAGTCCTACGAGGCTAAGTAAGAATTGAATATTGAATTTTTGGACTTATTGTCTTTGTGAGTATTGGACGTATTTTCCAAGACTTAATTGTTTTTAGGGAGTGAACCTAAACACAAGATCCTTGATTTAAACGAGTGAAGTTTAGATTAAGCTTAGGTGAATTGTTTAGTGAGTGAAGCTAAATCAAATCATATAAAACCCTTCCTAACTTGAATATTTGGTGAGTGACGCCATTGAATTAGAGTTAGAACCCTTAGTGGAGATTAACTGAGTGAATGTTATTCAAAGCTAAGCCAGATTTCGTTCACGGAATCATATCAAGTTTTTATGTTCGTTCATAATTAAAAAACACCAAAAACAAATTCGTACATTAAGCTTCCGCATTCATATCAAGTGGTATTAGAGAAAAGGAATCTAAGTCCCCTTGGTGCTTAGACGTTCTTGGAGAAGAAGAAAGAAGGGAGAAGAAAATCGCCCGCAACAGACAGATTTTTGAGGTAACTTTGATCGACTCGTTCTCCCACCTCCGATCGAATTTTTGGGTGATTCTTGAGCCTATACTGGACTACTATTTGTCTAATTTATTTTACTTAAATTTATTAAGATTTAAAGTTGGTTTGCTATATATTCGATACTGATCTTGCGAACTGGTCTAAAACAGGGTAAATCTGGAACGGTTTTGGGAGAATTGAAACTGCAAACAATTGGTTGGGTATTTGTTGATGAAATTTTTGTCGAGTGTTCCAGACATATAGGGCTATGTTGTGACAAGATTTCATAAAATTTCGAGGTGTTTTACTTAGGTTTTAAATCTCGAACTTGTATTGAAAATTTCTGGACAGTTTCTGCATTATATTAAACCAACTTTGAATTGTCGTTTGTATTCTTATGATGAGTTAACAACTTATGAAATTCTTGAGGAATTAGCACTACGACTACAACCAAAATGGGATTTGATGAATGACTCGAATTAAGATTTGGATGAAAAGGTAAATAGTTATCTTGAAGATGTTGCTTGCATTGTAGAGGAAGTAATTTCAGATTTGATTTTTGTCGGTCAAGATGAAGAAAAGATTGAAACTTTTTCTTGTTCTAAGGATAAAGATTTGATCTTTGAAGTTTTTCATGTTGAAGATGAATTAAAAACTGAATCTTTGGATTGTGCAAGTAACAAAGATCTAATCTTGGACGTTAAATATGCGACACAAGCTACAAAGCCACGTTGGGTACAACGTTATGAAGCATCTTCTACTGGTTTTTACTGCCATGATGTAGTTTCGTGTCATTCACGTCCACAAGCATCGTGGATTCCACATCTGTTTCGTATATGTGAACTTGTTCTTATGGAGCATGGTTATCGTGCGTGGCTGATTACTTGGTTAAATTAAAACTTGAGACAAGTTTTTTTTCAAGAAGGGGAGAATGATACGAGATCAAGATAGGTTTAATTTGCTTTCTTAGGGTTGTTGCATGGTTTTACTTTACTCTTAAAGTAGAGGTTTTACATGTAACCAAAAATATGTTTTTATCGTTATTGTTAGGTTTCACATACAACTCCTCAACACACGTTGCCCTTCATCTCCAACCTCTATTCATCTGCACCTCAGTCCTCAGATGGCAGATCTTCCACCTTTCTCTCTCCTCTTCGCTAAAGTGCGTCTTAAGGAATCCGATAAATTGTTACAAATCGTGCCCAAGAAGCGTTTTCTTTTGATATTGCGCAACCGTTGCTACAAATTGTTTTGTTGATTCCGATAAAAATTAGTAGAATTTCACAAATTGATGATTTTGTAAATTGTAAACAAAAGCCTCGCCATCTAGAAAGGAATGTAATAAAAACCCTCAACTAATCAATAGAAGAGAAATATTCGATCATGGGAGCAAGGTTTTCTTGCTTCTTCTTCAATAAAAACATGCCTAGTCCTACGAGGCTAAGTAAGAATTGAATATTGAATTTTTGGACTTATTGTCTTTGTGAGTATTGGACGTATTTTCCAAGACTTAATTGTTTTTAGGGAGTGAACCTAAACACAAGATCCTTGATTTAAACGAGTGAAGTTTAGATTAAGCTTAGGTGAATTGTTTAGTGAGTGAAGCTAAATCAAATCATATAAAACCCTTCCTAACTTGAATATTTGGTGAGTGACGCCATTGAATTAGAGTTAGAACCCTTAGTGGAGATTAACTGAGTGAATGTTATTCAAAGCTAAGCCAGATTTCGTTCACGGAATCATATCAAGTTTTTATGTTCGTTCATAATTAAAAAACACCAAAAACAAATTCGTACATTAAGCTTCCGCATTCATATCAAGTGGTATTAGAGAAAAGGAATCTAAGTCCCCTTGGTGCTTAGACGTTCTTGGAGAAGAAGAAAGAAGGGAGAAGAAAATCGCCCGCAATGCAGACAGATTTTTGAGGTAACTTTGATCGACTCGTTCTCCCACCTCCGATCGAATTTTTGGGTGATTCTTGAGCCTATACTGGACTACTATTTGTCTAATTTATTTTACTTAAATTTATTAAGATTTAAAGTTGGTTTGCTATATATTCGATACTGATCTTGCGAACTGGTCTAAAACAGGGTAAATCTGGAACGGTTTTGGGAGAATTGAAACTGCAAACAATTGGTTGGGTATTTGTTGATGAAATTTTTGTCGAGTGTTCCAGACATATAGGGCTATGTTGTGACAAGATTTCATAAAATTTAGAGGTGTTTTACTTAGGTTTTAAATCTCGAACTTGTATTGAAAATTTCTGGACAGTTTCGCATTATATTAAACCAACTTTGAATTGTCGTTTGTATTCTTATGATGAGTTAACAACTTATGAAATTCTTGAGGAATTAGCACTACGACTACAACCAAAATGGGATTTGATGAATGACTCGAATTAAGATTTGGATGAAAAGGTAAATAGTTATCTTGAAGATGTTGCTTGCATTGTAGAGGAAGTAATTTCAGATTTGATTTTTGTCGGTCAAGATGAAGAAAAGATTGAAACTTTTTCTTGTTCTAAGGATAAAGATTTGATCTTTGAAGTTTTTCATGTTGAAGATGAATTAAAAACTGAATCTTTGGATTGTGCAAGTAACAAAGATCTAATCTTGGACGTTAAATATGCGACACAAGCTACAAAGCCACGTTGGGTACAACGTTATGAAGCATCTTCTACTGGTTTTTACCGCCATGATGTAGTTTCGTGTCATTCACGTCCACAAGCATCGTGGATTCCACATCTGTTTCGTATATGTGAACTTGTTCTTATGGAGCATGGTTATCGTGCGTGGCTGATTACTTGGTTAAATTAAAACTTGAGACAAGTTTTTTTTCAAGAAGGGGAGAATGATACGAGATCAAGATAGGTTTAATTTGCTTTCTTAGGGTTGTTGCATGGTTTTACTTTACTCTTAAAGTAGAGGTTTTACATGTAACCAAAAATATGTTTTTATCGTTATTGTTAGGTTTCACATACAACTCCTCAACACACGTTGCCCTTCATCTCCAACCTCTATTCATCCGCACCTCGCCCCTCGATGGCGGATCTTCCACCTTTCTCTCTCCTCTTCGCTAAAGTGCATCTTAAGGAATCGATAAATTGTTACAAATCGTGCCCAAGAAGCGTTTTTCTTTTGATATTGCGCAACTGCTGCTACAAATTGTTTTGTTGATTCTGATAAAAATTAGTAGAATTTCACAAATTGATGATTTTGTAAATTGTAAACAAAAGCCTGCCATCTAGAAAGGAATGTAATAAAAACCCTCAACTAATCAATAGAAGAGAAATATTCGATCATGGGAGCAAGGTTTTCTTGCTTCTTCTTCAATAAAAACATGCCTAGTCCTACGAGGCTAAGTAAGAATTGAATATTGAATTTTTGGACTTATTGTCTTTGTGAGTATTGGACGTATTTTCCAAGACTTAATTGTTTTTAGGGAGTGAACCTAAACACAAGATCCTTGATTTAAACGAGTGAAGTTTAGATTAAGCTTAGGTGAATTGTTTAGTGAGTGAAGCTAAATCAAATCATATAAAACCCTTCCTAACTTGAATATTTGGTGAGTGAAGCCATTGAATTAGAGTTAGAACCCTTAGTGGAGATTAACCGAGTGAATGTTATTCAAAGCTAAGCCGATTTCGCTCACGGAATCATATCAAGTTTTTATGTTCGTTCATAATTAAAAAACACCAAAAACAAATTCGTACATTAAGCTTCCGCATTCATATCAAGTGGTATTAGAGAAAAGGAATCTAAGTCCCCTTGGTGCTTAGACGTTCTTGGAGAAGAAGAAAGAAGGGAGAAGAAAATCGCCCGCAATGCATGAGATTTTGAGGTAACTTTGATCGACTCGTTCTCCCACCTCCGATCGAATTTTTGGGTGATTCTTGAGCCTATACTGGACTACTATTTGTCTAATTTATTTTACTTAGATTTATTAAGATTTAAAGTTGGTTTGCTATATATTCGATACTGATCTTGCGAACCGGTCTAAAACAGGGTAAATCTGGAACGGTTTTGGGAGAATTGAAACTGCAAACAATTGGTTGGGTATTTGTTGATGAAATTTTTGTCGAGTGTTCCAGACATATAGGGCTATGTTTTGACAAGATTTCATAAAATTTAGAGGTGTTTTACTTAGGTTTTAAATCTCGAACTTGTATTGAAAATTTCTGGACAGTTTCTGCATTATATTAAACCAACTTTGAATTGTCGTTTGTATTCTTATGATGAGTTAACAACTTATGAAATTCTTGAGGAATTAGCACTACGACTACAACCAAAATGGGATTTGATGAATGACTCGAATTAAGATTTGGATGAAAAGGTAAATAGTTATCTTGAAGATGTTGCTTGCATTGTAGAGGAAGTAATTTCGGATTTGATTTTTGTCGGTCAAGATGAAGAAAAGATTGAAACTTTTTCTTGTTCTAAGGATAAAGATTTGATCTTTGAAGTTTTTCATGTTGAAGATGAATTAAAAACTGAATCTTTGGATTGTGCAAGTAACAAAGATCTAATCTTGGACGTTAAATATGCGACACAAGCTACAAAGCCACGTTGGGTACAACGTTATGAAGCATCTTCTACCGGTTTTTACCGCCATGATGTAGTTTCGTGTCATTCACGTCCACAAGCATCGTGGATTCCACATCTGTTTCGTATATGTGAACTTGTTCTTATGGATCATGGTTATCGTGCGTGGTGACTGATGACATTGGTTAAATTAAAACTTGAGACAAGTTTTTTTTCAAGAAGGGGAGAATGATACGAGATCAAGATAGGTTTAATTTGCTTTCTTAGGGTTGTTGCATGGTTTTACTTTTTACTCTTAAAGTAGAGGTTTTACATGTAACCAAAAATATGTTTTTATCGTTATTATTAGGTTTCACATACAACTCCTCAACACACGTTGCCCTTCATCTCCAACCTCTATTCATCTCGCACCTCGCTCCTCGATGGCGCATCTTCCACCTTCTCTCTCTCCTCTTCGCTAAAGTGCATCTTAAGGAATCTCGATAAATTGTTACAAATCGTGCCCAAGAAGCGTTTTTTTTTGATATTGCGCAACCGTCGCTACAAATTGTTTTGTTGATTCTCGATAAAAATTAGTAGAATTTCACAAATTGATGATTTTGTAAATTGTAAACAAAAGCCAGCCATCTAGAAAGGAATGTAATAAAAACCCTCAACTAATCAATAGAAGAGAAATATTCGATCATGGGAGCAAGGTTTTCTTGCTTCTTCTTCTATAAAAACATGCCTAGTCCTACGAGGCTAAGTAAGAATTGAATATTGAATTTTTGGACTTATTTTCTTTGTGAGTATTGGACGTATTTTCCAAGACTTCATTGTTTTTAGGGAGTGAACCTAAACACAAGATCCTTGATTTAAACGAGTGAAGTTTAGATTAAGCTTAGGTGAATTGTTTAGTGAGTGAAGCTAAATCAAATCATATAAAACCCTTCCTAACTTGAATATTTGGTGAGTGAAGCCATTGAATTAGAGTTAGAACCCTTAGTGGAGATTAACTGAGTGAATGTTATTCAAAGCTAAGCCAGATTTCGTTCACGGAATCATATCAAGTTTTTATGTTCGTTCATAATTAAAAAACACCAAAAACAAATTCGTACATTAAGCTTCCGCATTCATATCAAGTGGTATTAGAGAAAAGGAATCTAAGTCCCCTTGGTGCTTAGACGTTCTTGGAGAAGAAGAAAGAAGGGAGAAGAAAATCGCCCGCAAATGCATGATTTTTGAGGTAACTTTGATCGACTCGTTCTCCCACCTCCGATCGAATTTTTGGGTGATTCTTGAGCCTATGCTGGACTACTATTTGTCTAATTTATTTTACTTAAATTTATTAAGATTTAATTTTGGTTTGCTATATATTCGATACTGATCTTGCGAACTGGTCTAAAACAGGGTAAATCTGGAACGGTTATGGGAGAATTGAAACTGCAAACAATTGGTTGGGTATTTGTTGATGAAATTTTTGTCGAGTGTTGCAGACATATAGGGCTATTTTGTGACAAGATTTCATAAAATTTCGAGGTGTTTTACTTAGGTTTTAAATCTCGAACTTGTATTGAAAATTTCTAGACAGTTTCTGCATTATATTAAACCAACTTTGAATTGTCGTTTGTATTCTTATGATGAGTTAACAACTTATGAAATTCTTGAGGAATTAGCACTACGACTACAACCAAAATGGGATTTGATGAATGACTCGAATCAAGATTTGGATGAAAAGGTAAATAGTTATCTTGAAGATGTTGCTTGCATTGTAGAGGAAGTAATTTCAGATTTGATTTTTGTCGGTCAAGATGAAGAAAAGATTGAAACTTTTTCTTGTTCTAAGGATAAAGATTTGATCTTTGAAGTTTCTCATGTTGAAGATGAATTAAAAACTGAATCTTTGGATTGTGCAAGTAACAAAGATCTAATCTTGGACGTTAAATATGCGACACAAGCTACAAAGCCACGTTGGGTACAACGTTATGAAGCATCTTCTACTGGTTTTTACTGCCATGATGTAGTTTCGTGTCATTCACGTCCACAAGCATCGTGGATTCCACATCTGTTTCGTATATGTGAACTTGTTCTTATGGATCATGGTTATCGTGCGTGGCTGATTACTTGGTTAAATTAAAACTTGAGACAAGTTTTTTTTCAAGAAGGGGAGAATGATACGAGATCAAGATAGGTTTAATTTGCTTTCTTAGGGTTGTTGCATGGTTTTACTTTACTCTTAAAGTAGAGGTTTTACATGTAACCAAAAATATGTTTTTATCGTTATTGTTAAGGTTTCACATACAACTCCTCAACACACGTTGCCCTTCATCTCCAACCTCTATTCATCCGCACCTCGCCTCCCGATGGCGGATCTTCCACCTTTCTCTCTCCTCTTCGCTAAAGTGCTTCTTAAGGAACTCGATAAATTGTTACAAATCAGGCCCAACAAGCGTTTTTCTTTTGATATTGCGCAACTGCTGCTACAAATTGTTTTGTTGATTCTGATAAAAATTAGTAGAATTTCACAAATTGATGATTTTGTAAATTGTAAACAAAAGCCAGCCATCTAGAAAGGAATGTAATAAAAACCCTCAGCTAATCAATAGAAGAGAAATATTCGATCATGGGAGCAAGGTTTTCTTGCTTCTTCTTCTATAAAAACATGCCTAGTCCTACGAGGCTAAGTAAGAATTGAATATTGAATTTATGGACTTATTGTCTTTGTGAGTATTGGACGTATTTTCCAAGACTTAATTGTTTTTAGGGAGTGAACCTAAACACAAGATCCTTGATTTAAACGAGTGAAGTTTAGATTAAGCTTAGGTGAATTGTTTAGTGAGTGAAGCTAAATCAAATCATATAAAACCCTTCCTAACTTGAATATTTGGTGAGTGAAGCCATTGAATTAGAGTTAGAACCCTTAGTGGAGATTAACTGAGTGAATGTTATTCAAAGCTAAGCCAGATTTCGTTCACGGAATCATATCAAGTTTTTATGTTCATTCATAATTAAAAAACACCAAAAACAAATTCGTACATTAAGCTTCCGCATTCCTATCAAGTTGTATTAGAGAAAATGAATCTAAGTCCCCTTGGTGCTTAGACGTTCTTGGAGAAGAAGAAAGAAGGGAGAAGAAAATCGCCCGCAATGCATGATTTTTGAGGTAACTTTGATTGACTCGTTCTCCCACCTTCGATCGAATTTTTTGGTGATTCTTGAGCCTATACTGGACTACTATTTGTCTAATTTATTTTCCTTAAATTTATTAAGATTTAAAGTTGGTTTGCTATATATTCGATACTGATCTTACGAACTGGTCTAAAACCGGGTAAATCTGGAACGGTTTTGGGAGAATTGAAACTGCAAACAATTGGTTAGGTATTTGTTGATGAAATTTTGGTCGAGTGTTCCAGACATATAGGGCTATGTTGTTACAAGATTTTATAAAATTTCGAGGTGTTTTACTTAGGTTTTAAATCTCGAACTTGTATTGAAAATTTCTGGACAGTTTCTGCATTATATTAAACCAACATTGAATTGTCGTTTGTATTCTTATGATGAGTTAACAACTGATGAAATTCTTGAGGAATTAGCACTACGACTACAACCAAAATGGGATTTGATGAATGACTCGAATCAAGATTTGGATGAAAAGGTAAATAGTTATCTTGAAGATGTTGCTTGCATTGTAGAGGAAGTAATTTCGCATTTGATTTTTTGTCGGTCAAGATGAAGAAAAGATTGAAACTTTTTCTTGTTCTAAGGATAAAGATTTGATCTTTGAAGTTTCTCATGTTGAAGATGAATTAAAAACTGAATCTTTGGATTGTGCAAGTAACAAAGATCTAATCTTGGACGTTAAATATGCGACACAAGCTACAAAGCCACGTTGGGTACAACATTATGAAGCATCATCTACTGGTTTTTACTGCCATGATGTAGTTTCGTGTCATTCACGTCCACAAGCATCGTGGATTCCACATCTGTTTCGTATATGTGAACTTGTTCTTATGGATCATGGTTATCGTGCGTGGCTGATTACTTGGTTAAATTAAAACTTGAGACAAGTTTTTTTTCAAGAAGGGGAGAATGATACGAGATCAAGATAGGTTTAATTTGCTTTCTTAGGGTTGTTGCATGGTTTTACTTTACTCTTAAAGTAGAGGTTTTACATGTAACCAAAAATATGTTTTTATCGTTATTGTTAGGTTTCACATACAACTCCTCAACACACGTTGCCCTTCATCTCCAACCTCTATTCATCTGCACCTCAGTCCTCAGATGACATATCTTCCACCTTTCTCTCTCCTCTTGGCTAATGTGCGTCTTGAGGAATCTGATAAATTGTTACAAATCAGGCCCAACAAGCGTTTTTCTTTTGATATTGCGCAACTGCTGCTACAAATTGTTTTGTTGATTCTGATAAAAATTAGTAGAATTTCACAAATTGATGATTTTGTAAATTGTAAACAAAAGCCAGCCATCTAGAAAGGAATGTAATAAAAACCCTCAGCTAATCAATAGAAGAGAAATATTCGATCATGGGAGCAAGGTTTTCTTGCTTCTTCTTCTATAAAAACATGCCTAGTCCTACGAGGCTAAGTAAGAATTGAATATTGAATTTATGGACTTATTGTCTTTGTGAGTATTGGACGTATTTTCCAAGACTTAATTGTTTTTAGGGAGTGAACCTAAACACAAGATCCTTGATTTAAACGAGTGAAGTTTAGATTAAGCTTAGGTGAATTGTTTAGTGAGTGAAGCTAAATCAAATCATATAAAACCCTTCCTAACTTGAATATTTGGTGAGTGAAGCCATTGAATTAGAGTTAGAACCCTTAGTGGAGATTAACTGAGTGAATGTTATTCAAAGCTAAGCCGCATTTCGTTCACGGAATCATATCAAGTTTTTATGTTCGTTCATAATTAAAAAACACCAAAAACAAATTCGTACATTAAGCTTCCCTATTCCTATCAAGTGGTATTAGGGAAAATGAATCTAAGTCCCCTTGGTGCTTAGACGTTCTTGGAGAAGAAGAAAGAAGGGAGAAGAAAATCGCCAGCAACAGACAGATTTTTGAGGTAACTTTGATCGACTCGTTCTCCCACCTTCGATCGAATTTTTGGATGATTCTTGAGCCTATACTGGACTACTATTTGTCTAATTTATTTTCCTTAAATTTATTAAGATTTAAAGTTGGTTTGCTATATATTCGATACTGATCTTGCGAACTGGTCTAAAACCGGGTAAATCTGGAACGGTTTTGGGAGAATTGAAACTGCAAACAATTGGTTAGGTATTTGTTGATGAAATTTTGGTCGAGTGTTCCAGACATATAGGCCTATGTTGTGACAAGATTTCATAAAATTTCGAGGTGTTTTACTTAGGTTTTAAATCTCGAACTTGTATTGAAAATTTCTGGACAGTTTCTGCATTATATTAAACCAACTTTGAATTGTCGTTTGTATTCTTATGATGAGTTAACAACTGATGAAATTCTTGAGGAATTAGCACTACGACTACAACCAAAATGGGATTTGATGAATGACTCGAATCAAGATTTGGATGAAAAGGTAAATAGTTATCTTGAAGATGTTGCTTGCATTGTAGAGGAAGTAATTTCAGATTTGATTTTTGTCGGTCAAGATGAATCAAAGATTGAAACTTTTTCTTGTTCTAAGGATAAAGATTTGATCTTTGAAGTTTCTCATGTTGAAGATGAATTAAAAACTGAATCTTTGGATTGTGCAAGTAACAAAGATCTAATCTTGGACGTTAAATATGCGACACAAGCTACAAAGCCACGTTGGGTACAACGTTATGAAGCATCTTCTACTGGTTTTTACTGCCATGATGTAGTTTCGTGTCATTCACGTCCACAAGCATCGTGGATTCCACATCTGTTTCGTATATGTGAACTTGTTCTTATGGATCATGGTTATCGTGCGTGGCTGATTACTTGGTTAAATTAAAACTTGAGACAAGTTTTTTTTCAGGAAGGGGAGAATGATACGAGATCAAGATAGGTTTAATTTGCTTTCTTAGGGTTGTTGCATGGTTTTACTTTACTCTTAAAGTAGAGGTTTTACATGTAACCAAAAATATGTTTTTATCGTTATTGTTAGGTTTCACATACAACTCCTCAACACACGTTGTCCTTCATCTCCAACCTCTATTCATCTGCACCTCAGTCCTCAGATGACATATCTTACACCTTTCTCTCTCTCCTCTTGGCTAATGTGCGTCTTGAGGAATCTGATAAATTGTTACAAATCAGACCCAACAAGCGTTTTTCTTTTGATATTGCGCAACTGCTGCTACAAATTGTTTTGTTGATTCTCGATAAAAATTAGTAGAATTTCACAAATTGATGATTTTGTAAATTGTAAACAAAAGCCAGCCATCTAGAAAGGAATGTAATAAAAACCCTCGCCTAATCAATAGAAGAGAAATATTCGATCATGGGAGCAAGGTTTTCTTGCTTCTTCTTCTATAAAAACATGCCTAGTCCTACGAGGCTAAGTAAGAATTGAATATTGAATTTATGGACTTATTGTCTTTGTGCGTATTGGACGTATTTTCCAAGACTTAATTGTTTTTAGGGAGTGAACCTAAACACAAGATCCTTGATTTAAACGAGTGAAGTTTAGATTAAGCTTAGGTGAATTGTTTAGTGAGTGAAGCTAAATCAAATCATATAAAACCCTTCCTAACTTGAATATTTGGTGAGTTAAGCCATTGAATTAGAGTTAGAACCCTTAGTGGAGATTAACTGAGTGAATGTTATTCAAAGCTAAGCCAGATTTCGTTCACGGAATCATATCAAGTTTTTATGTTCGTTCATAATTAAAAAACACCAAAAACAAATTCGTACATTAAGCTTCCGCATTCATATCAAGTGGTATTAGAGAAAATGAATCTAAGTCCCCCTGGTGCTTAAACGTTCTTGGAGAAGAAGAAAGAAGGGAGAAGAAAATCGCCCGCAACAGACAGATTTTTGAGGTAGCTTTAATCGACTCGTTCTCCCACCTTCGATCGAATTTTTGGGTGATTCTTGAGCCTATACTGGACTACTATTTGTCTAATTTATTTTCCTTAAATTTATTAAGATTTAAAGTTGGTTTGCTATATATTCGATACTGATCTTGCGAATCGGTCTAAAACCGGGTAAATCTGGAACGGTTTTGGGAGAATTGAAACTGCAAACAATTGGTTAGGTATTTGTTGATGAAATTTTGGTCGAGTGTTCCAGACATATAGGGCTATGTTGTGACAAGATTTCATAAAATTTCGAGGTGTTTTACTTAGGTTTTAAACCTCGAACTTGTATTGAAAATTTCTGGACAGTTTCTGCATTATATTTAACCAACTTTGAATTGTCGTTTGTATTCTTATGATGAGTTAACAACTGATGAAATTCTTGAGGAATTAGCACTACGACTACAACCAAAATGGGATTTGATGAATGACTCGAATCAAGATTTGGATGAAAAGGTAAATAGTTATCTTGAAGATGTTGCTTGCATTGTAGAGGAAGTAATTTCAGATTTGATTTTTGTCGGTCAAGATGAAGAAAAGATTGAAACTTTTTCTTGTTCTAAGGATAAAGATTTGATCTTTGAAGTTTCTCATGTTGAAGATGAATTAAAAACTGAATCTTTGGATTGTGCAAGTAACAAAGATCTAATCTTGGACGTTAAATATGCGACACAAGCTACAAAGCCACGTTGGGTACAACGTTATGAAGCATCTTCTACTGGTTTTTACTGCCATGATGTAGTTTCGTGTCATTCACGTCCACAAGCATCGTGGATTCCACATCTGTTTCGTATATGTGAACTTGTTCTTATGGATCATGGTTATCGTGCGTGGCTGATTACTTGGTTAAATTAAAACTTGAGACAAGTTTTTTTTCGGAGAAGGGGAGAATGATACGAGATCAAGATAGGTTTAATTTGCTTTCTTAGGGTTGTTGCATGATTTTACTTTACTCTTAAAGTAGAGGTTTTACATGTAACCAATGATATGTTTTTATCGTTATTGTTAGGTTTCACATACAACTCCTCAACACACGTTGCCCTTCATCTCCAACCTCTATTCATCTGCACCTCAGTCCTCAGATGACATATCTTACACCTTTCTCTCTCCTCTTGGCTAATGTGCGTCTTGAGGAATCAGATAAATTGTTACAAATCAGGCCCAACAAGCGATTTTCTTTTGATATTGCGCAACTGCTGCTACAAATTGTTTTGTTGATTCTGAAAAAAATTAGTAGAATTTCACAAATTGATGATTTTGTAAATTGTAAACAAAAGCCAGCCATCTAGAAAGGAATGTAATAAAAACCCTCGCCTAATCAATAGAAGAGAAATATTCGATCATGGGAGCAAGGTTTTCTTGCTTCTTCTTCTATAAAAACATGCCTATTCCTACGAGGCTAAGTAAGAATTGAATATTTAATTTATGGACTTATTGTCTTTGTGAGTATTGGACGTATTTTCCAAGACTTAATTGTTTTTAGGGAGTGAACCTAAACACAAGATCCTTGATTTAAACGAGTGAAGTTTAGATTAAGCTTAGGTGAATTGTTTAGTGAGTGAAGCTAAATCAAATCGTATAAAACCCTTCCTAACTTGAATATTTGGTGAGTGAATCCATTGAATTAGAGTTAGAACCCTTAGTGGAGATTAACCGAGTGAATGTTATTCAAAGCTAAGCCGATTTCGTTCACGGAATCATATCAAGTTTTTATGTTCGTTCATAATTAAAAAACACCAAAAACAAATTCGTACATTAAGCTTCCGCATTCATATCAAGTGGTATTAGAGAAAATGAATCTAAGTCCCCCTGGTGCTTAAACGTTCTTGGAGAAGAAGAAAGAAGGGAGAAGAAAATCGCCCGCAGCAAGACAGATTTTTGAGGTAGCTTTAATCGACTCGTTCTCCCACCTTCGATCGAATTTTTGGGTGATTCTTGAGCCTATACTGGACTACTATTTGTCTAATTTATTTTCCTTAAATTTATTAAGATTTAAAGTTGGTTTGCTATATATTCGATACTGATCTTGCGAACTGGTCTAAAACCGGGTAAATCTGGAACGGTTTTGGGAGAATTGAAACTGCAAACAATTGGTTAGGTATTTGTTGATGAAATTTTGGTCGAGTGTTCCAGACATATAGGGCTATGTTGTGACAAGATTTCATAAAATTTCGAGGTGTTTTACTTAGGTTTTAAACCTCGAACTTGTATTGAAAATTTCTGGACAGTTTCTGCATTATATTTAACCAACTTTGAATTGTCGTTTGTATTCTTATGATGAGTTAACAACTGATGAAATTCTTGAGGAATTAGCACTACGACTACAACCAAAATGGGATTTGATGAATGACTCGAATCAAGATTTGGATGAAAAGGTAAATAGTTATCTTGAAGATGTTGCTTGCATTGTAGAGGAAGTAATTTCAGATTTGATTTTTGTCGGTCAAGATGAAGAAAAGATTGAAACTTTTTCTTGTTCTAAGGATAAAGATTTGATCTTTGAAGTTTCTCATGTTGAAGATGAATTAAAAACTGAATCTTTGGATTGTGCAAGTAACAAAGATCTAATCTTGGACGTTAAATATGCGACACAAGCTACAAAGCCACGTTGGGTACAACGTTATGAAGCATCTTCTACTGGTTTTTACCGCCATGATGTAGTTTCGTGTCATTCACGTCCACAAGCATCGTGGATTCCACATCTGTTTCGTATATGTGAACTTGTTCTTATGGATCATGGTTATCGTGCGTGGCTGATTACTTGGTTAAATTAAAACTTGAGACAAGTTTTTTTTCAAGAAGGGGAGAATGATACGAGATCAAGATAGGTTTAATTTGCTTTCTTAGGGTTGTTGCATGATTTTACTTTACTCTTAAAGTAGAGGTTTTACATGTAACCAATGATATGTTTTTATCGTTATTGTTAGGTTTCACATACAACTCCTCAACACACGTTGCCCTTCATCTCCAACCTCTATTCATCCGCACCTCGGTCCTCGGATGACATATCTTACACCTTTCTCTCTCCTCTTGGCTAATGTGCGTCTTGAGGAATCGGATAAATTGTTACAAATCGAGCCCAACAAGCGATTTTCTTTTGATATTGCGCAATCGCTGCTACAAATTGTTTTGTTGATTCTCAAAAAATTAGTAGAATTTCACAAATTGATGATTTTGTAAATTGTAAACAAAAGCCAGCCATCTAGAAAGGAATGTAATAAAAACCCTCGCCTAATCAATAGAAGAGAAATATTCGATCATGGGAGCAAGGTTTTCTTGCTTCTTCTTCTATAAAAACATGCCTATTCCTACGAGGCTAAGTAAGAATTGAATATTTAATTTATGGACTTATTGTCTTTGTGAGTATTGGACGTATTTTCCAAGACTTAATTGTTTTTTGGGAGTGAACCTAAACACAAGATCCTTGATTTAAACGAGTGAAGTTTAGATTAAGCTTAGGTGAATTGTTTAGTGAGTGAAGCTAAATCAAATCGTATAAAACCCTTCCTAACTTGAATATTTGGTGAGTGAATCCATTGAATTAGAGTTAGAACCCTTAGTGGAGATTAACTGAGTGAATGTTATTCAAAGCTAAGCCAAATTTCGTTCACGGAATCATATCAAGTTTTTATGTTCGTTCATAATTAAAAAACACCAAAAACAAATTCGTACATTAAGCTTCCGCATTCATATCAAGTGGTATTAGAGAAAATGAATCTAAGTCCCCTTGGTTCTTAGACGTTCTTGGAGAAGAAGAAAGAAGGGAGAAGAAAATCGCCCGCAACAGACAGATTTTTTTCGGTAACTTTGATCGACTCGTTCTCCAACCTTCGATCGAATTTTTGGGTGATTCTTGAGCCTATACTGGACTACTATTTGTCTAATTTATTTTCCTTAAATTTATTAAGATTTAAAGTTGGTTTGCTATATATTCGATACTAATCTTGCGAACTGCTCTAAAACCGGGTAAATCTGGAACGGTTTTGGGAGAATTGAAACTGCAAACAATTGGTTTGGTATTTGTTGATGAAATTTTGGTAGAGTGTTCCAAACATATAGGGATATGTTGTGACAAGATTTCATAAAATTTCGAGGTGTTTTACTTAGGTTTTAAATATCGAACTTGTATTGAAAATTTCTGGACAGTTTCTGCATTATATTAAACCAACTTTGAATTGTCGTTTCTATTCTTATGATGAGTTAACAACTGATGAAATTCTTGAGTAATTAGCACTACGACTACAACCAAAATGGGATTTGATGAATGACTCGAATCAAGATTTGGATGAAAAGGTAAATAGTTATCTTGAAGATGTTGCTTGCATTGTAGAGGAAGTAATTTCATATTTGATTTTTGTCGGTCAAGATGAAGAAAAGATTGAAACTTTTTCTTGTTCTAAGGATAAAGATTTGATCTTTGAAGTTTCTCATGTTGAAGATGAATTAAAAATTGAATCTTTGGATTGTGCAAGTAACAAAGATCTAATCTTGGACGTTAAATATGCGACACAAGCTACAAAGCCACGTTGGGTACAACGTTATGAAGCATCTTCTACTGGTTTTTACTGCCATGATGTAGTTTCGTGTCATTCACGTCCACAAGCATCGTGGATTCCACATCTGTTTCGTATATGTGAACTTGTTCTTATGGATCATGGTTATCGTGCGTGGTCGATTACTTGGTTAAATTAAAACTTGAGACAAGTTTTTTTTCAAGAAGGGGAGAATGATACGAGATCAAGATAGGTTTAATTTGCTTTCTTAGGGTTGTTGCATGGTTTTACTTTACTCTTAAAGTAGAGGTTTTACATGTAACCAATGATATGTTTTTATCGTTATTGTTAGGTTTCACATACAACTCCTCAACACACGTTGCCCTTCATCTCCAACCTCTATTCATCTCGCACCTCGGTCCTCGATGACATATCTTCCACCTTTCTCTCTCCTCTTGGCTAATGTGCGTCTTGAGGAATCGATAAATTGTTACAAATCGTGCCCAACAAGCGATTTTCTTTTGATATTGCGCAACTGCTGCTACAAATTGTTTTGTTGATTCTGAAAAAAATTAGTAGAATTTCACAAATTGATGATTTTGTAAATTGTAAACAAAAGCCAGCCATCTAGAAAGGAATGTAATAAAAACCCTCAGCTAATCAATAGAAGAGAAATATTCGATCATGGGAGCAAGGTTTTCTTGCTTCTTCTTCTATAAAAACATGCCTATTCCTACGAGGCTAAGTAAGAATTGAATATTTAATTTATGGACTTATTGTCTTTGTGAGTATTGGACGTATTTTCCAAGACTTAATTGTTTTTAGGGAGTGAACCTAAACACAAGATCCTTGATTTAAACGAGTGAAGTTTAGATTAAGCTTAGGTGAATTGTTTAGTGAGTGAAGCTAAATCAAATCGTATAAAACCCTTCCTAACTTGAATATTTGGTGAGTGAATCCATTGAATTAGAGTTAGAACCCTTAGTGGAGATTAACTGAGTGAATGTTATTCAAAGCTAAGCCAAATTTCGTTCACGGAATCATATCAAGTTTTTATGTTCGTTCATAATTAAAAAACACCAAAAACAAATTCGTACATTAAGCTTCCGCATTCATATCAAGTGGTATTAGAGAAAATGAATCTAAGTCCCCTTGGTTCTTAGACGTTCTTGGAGAAGAAGAAAGAAGGGAGAAGAAAATCGCCCGCAACAGACAGATTTTTGAGGTAACTTTGATCGACTCGTTCTCCAACCTTCGATCGAATTTTTGGGTGATTCTTGAGCCTATACTGGACTACTATTTGTCTAATTTATTTTCCTTAAATTTATTAAGATTTAAAGTTGGTTTGCTATATATTCGATACTAATCTTGCGAACTGCTCTAAAACCGGGTAAATCTGGAACGGTTTTGGGAGAATTGAAACTGCAAACAATTGGTTTGGTATTTGTTGATGAAATTTTGGTAGAGTGTTCCAAACATATAGGGATATGTTGTGACAAGATTTCATAAAATTTCGAGGTGTTTTACTTAGGTTTTAAATATCGAACTTGTATTGAAAATTTCTGGACAGTTTCTGCATTATATTAAACCAACTTTGAATTGTCGTTTCTATTCTTATGATGAGTTAACAACTGATGAAATTCTTGAGTAATTAGCACTACGACTACAACCAAAATGGGATTTGATGAATGACTCGAATCAAGATTTGGATGAAAAGGTAAATAGTTATCTTGAAGATGTTGCTTGCATTGTAGAGGAAGTAATTTCATATTTGATTTTTGTCGGTCAAGATGAAGAAAAGATTGAAACTTTTTCTTGTTCTAAGGATAAAGATTTGATCTTTGAAGTTTCTCATGTTGAAGATGAATTAAAAATTGAATCTTTGGATTGTGCAAGTAACAAAGATCTAATCTTGGACGTTAAATATGCGACACAAGCTACAAAGCCACGTTGGGTACAACGTTATGAAGCATCTTCTACTGGTTTTTACCGCCATGATGTAGTTTCGTGTCATTCACGTCCACAAGCATCGTGGATTCCACATCTGTTTCGTATATGTGAACTTGTTCTTATGGATCATGGTTATCGTGCGTGGCTGATTGCTTGGTTAAATTAAAACTTGAGACAAGTTTTTTTTCAAGAAGGGGAGAATGATACGAGATCAAGATAGGTTTAATTTGCTTTCTTAGGGTTGTTGCATGGTTTTACTTTACTCTTAAAGTAGAGGTTTTACATGTAACCAAAAATATGTTTTTATCGTTATTGTTAGGTTTCACATACAACTCCTCAACACACGTTGCACTTCATCTCCAACCTTTATTCATCGCACCTCAGTCCTCGATGACATATGTTCCACCTTTCTCTCTCCTCTTGGCTAATGTGCGTCTTGAGGAATCGATAAATTGTTACAAATCGTGCCCAACAAGCGTTTTTCTTTTGATATTGCGCAATCGGCTGCTACAAATTGTTTTGTTGATTCTAATAAATATTAGTAGAATTTCACAAATTGCTGATTTTGTAAATTGTAAACAAAAGCCAGCCATCTAGAAAGGAATGTAATAAAAACCCTTAGCTAATCAATAGAAGAGAAATATTCGATCATGGGAGCAAGGTTTTCTTGCTTCTTCTTCTATAAATACATGCCTAGTCCTACGAGGCTAAGTAAGAATTGAATATTGAATTTTTGAACTTATTGTCTTTGTGAGTATTGGACGTATTTTCCAAGACTTAATTGTTTTTAGGGAGTGAACCTAAACACAAGATCCTTGATTTAAACGAGTGAAGTTTAGATTAAGCTTAGGTGAATTGTTTAGTGAGTGAAGCTAAATCAAATCATATAAAACCCTTCCTAACTTAAATATTTGGTGAGTGAAGACATTGAATTAGAGTTAGAACCCTTAGTGGAGATTAACTGAGTGAAGGTTATTCAAAGCTAAGCCAGATTTCGTTCACGGAATCATATCAAGTTTTTATGTTCGTTCATAATTATAAAACACCAAAAACAAATTCGTACATTAAGCTTCCGCATTCATATCAAGTGGTATCAGAGAAAAGGAATCAAAGTCCCCTTGGTGCTTAGACGTTCTTGGAGAAGAAGAAAGAAGGGAGAAGAAAATCGCCCGCAATGACAGATTTTTGAGGTAACTTTGATCGACTCGTTCTCCCGCCTCCGATCGAATTTTTGGGTGATTCTTGAGCCTATACTGGACTACTATTTGTCTAATTTTTTTTCCTTAAATTAATTAAGATTTAAAGTTGGTTTTCTATATATTCGATACTGATCTTGCGAACTGGTCTAAAACCGGGTAATTCTGGAACGGTTTTGGGAGAATTGAAACTGCAAACAATTGGTTGGGTATTAGTTGATGAAATTTTGGTAGAGTGTTCCAAACATATAGGGCTATGTTGTGACAAGATTTCATAAAATTTAGAGGTGTTTTGCTTAGGTTTTAAATATCGAACTTGTATTGAAAATTTCTGGACAGTTTCTGCATTATATTAAACCAACTTTGAATTGTCGTTTCTATTCTTATGATGAGTTAACAACTGATGAAATTCTTGAGGAATTAGCACTACGACTACAACCAAAATGGGATTTGATGAATGACTCGAATTAAGATTTGGATGAAAAGGTAAATAGTTATCTTGAAGATGTTGCTTGCATTGTAGAGGAAGTAATTTCATATTTGATTTTTGTCGGTCAAGATGAAGAAAAGATTGAAACTTTTTCTTGTTCTAAGGATAAAGATTTGATCTTTGAAGTTTCTCATGTTGAAGATGAATTAAAAACTGAATCTTTGGATTGTGCAAGTAACAAAGATCTAATCTTGGACGTTAAATATGCGACACAAGCTACAAAGCCACGTTGGGTACAACGTTATGAAGCATCTTCTACTGGTTTTTACTGCCATGATGTAGTTTCGTGTCATTCACGTCCACAAGCATCGTGGATTCCACATCTGTTTCGTATATGTGAACTTGTTCTTATGGATCATGGTTATCGTGCGTGGCTGATTGCTTGGTTAAATTAAAACTTGAGACAAGTTTTTTTTCAAGAAGGGGAGAATGATGCGAGATCAAGATAGGTTTAATTTGTTTTCTTAGGGTTGTTGCATGGTTTTACTTTACTCTTAAAGTAGAGGTTTTACATGTAACCAAAAATATGTTTTTATCGTTATTGTTAGGTTTCACATACATCTCCTCAACACACGTTGCCCTTCATCTCCAACCTCTATTCATCTCGCACCTCGGTCCTCGGATGACATATCTTCCACCTTTCTCTCTCCTCTTGGCTAATGTGCGTCTTGAGGAATCTGATAAATTGTTACAAATCAGGCCCAACAAGCGTTTTTCTTTTGATATTGCGCAACTGCTGCTATAAATTGTTTTGTTGATTCTAATAAAAATTAGTAGAATTTCACAAATTGCTGATTATGTAAATTGTAAACAAAAGCCAGCCATCTAGAAAGGAATGTAATAAAAACCCTTAGCTAATCAATAGAAGAGAAATATTCGATCATGGGAGCAAGGTTTTCTTGCTTCTTCTTCTATAAATACATGCCTAGTCCTACGAGGCTAAGTAAGAATTGAATATTGAATTTTTGAACTTATTGTCTTTGTGAGTATTGGACGTATTTTCCAAGACTTAATTGTTTTTAGGGAGTGAACCTAAACACAAGATCCTTGATTTAAACGAGTGAAGTTTAGATTAAGCTTAGGTGAATTGTTTAGTGAGTGAAGCTAAATCAAATCATATAAAACCCTTCCTAACTTGAATATTTGGTGAGTGAAGACATTGAATTAGAGTTAGAACCCTTAGTGGAGATTAACTGAGTGAAGGTTATTCAAAGCTAAGCCAGATTTCGTTCACGGAATCATATCAAGTTTTTATGTTCGTTCATAATTATAAAACACCAAAAACAAATTCGTACATTAAGCTTCCGCATTCATATCAAGTGGTATCAGAGAAAAGGAATCTAAGTCCCCTTGGTGCTTAGACGTTCTTGGAGAAGAAGAAAGAAGGGAGAAGAAAATCGCCCGCAACAGACATGATTTTTGAGGTAACTTTGATCGACTCGTTCTCCCGCCTCCGATCGAATTTTTGGGTGATTCTTGAGCCTATACTGGACTACTATTTGTCTAATTTATTTTCCTTAAATTTATTAAGATTTAAAGTTGGTTTTCTATATATTCGATACTGATCTTGCGAACTGGTCTAAAACCAGGTAAATCTGGAACGGTTTTGGGAGAATTGAAACTGAAAACAATTGGTTGGGTATTTGTTGATGAAATTTTGGTCTATTGTTACAGACATATAGGTCTATGTTGTGACAAGATTCTATAAAATTTCGAGATGTTTTACTTAGGGTTTAAATCTCAAACTTGTATTGAAAATTTCTGGACAGTTTCTGCATTATATTAAACCAACTTTGAATTGTCGTTTCTATCCTTATGATGAGTTAACAACTGATGAAATTCTAGAGGAATTAGCACTACGACTACAACCAAAATGGGATTTGATGAATGACTCGAATCAAGATTTGGATGAAAAGCTAAATAGTTATCTTGAAAATGTTGCTTGCATTGTAGAGGAAGTAATTTCATATTTGATTTTTGTCGGTCAAGATGAAGAAAAGATTGAAACTTTTTCTTGTTCTAAGGATAAAGATTTGATCTTTGAAGTTTCTCAAGTTGAAGATGAATTAAAAACTGAATCTTTGGATTGTGCAAGTAACAAAGATCTAATCTTGGACGTTAAATATGCGACACTAGCTACAAAGCCATGCACGTTGGGTACAACGTTATGAAGCATCTTCTACTGGTTTTTACTGCCATGATGTAGTTTCGTGTCATTCACGTCCACAAGCATCGTGGATTCCACATCTGTTTCGTATATGTGAACTTGTTCTTTTGAATCATGGTTATCGTGCGTGGCTGATAGCTTGGATAAATTTAAACTTGAGACAAGTTTTTTTTCAAGAAGGGGAGAATGATACGAGATCAAGATAGGTTTAATTCGCTTTCTTAGGGTTGTTGCATGGTTTTACTTTACTCTTAAAGCAGAAGTTTTACATGTAACCTAAAATATGTTTTTATCGTTATTGTTAGGTTTCACATACAACTCCTCAACACACGTTGCCCTTCATCTCCAACCTCTATTCATTTGCACCTCAGTCCTCAGATGACAGATCTTCCACCTTTCTCTCTCCTCTTGGCTAATGTGCGTCTTGAGGAATCTGATAAATTGTTACAAATCAGGCCCAACATGCGTTTTTCTTTTGATATTGCGCAAGTGCTGCTACAAATTGTTTTGTTGATTCTGATAAAAATTAGTAGAATTTCACAAATTGATGATTTTGTAAATTGTAAACAAAAGCCAGCCATCTAGAAAGTAATGTAATAAAAACCCTCAGCTAATCAATAGAAGAGAAATATTCGATCATGGGAGCAAGGTTTTCTTGCTTCTTCTTCTATAAATACATGCCTAGTCCTACGAGGCTATGTGAGAATTGAATATTGAATTTTTGGACTTATTGTCTTTGTGAGTATTGGACGTATTTTCCAAGACTTAATTGTTTTTAGGGAGTGAACCTAAACATAAGATCCTTGATTTAAACGAGTGAAGTTTAGATTAAGCTTAGGTGAATTGTATAGTGAGTGAAGCTAAATCAAATCATATAAAACCCTTCCAAACTTGAATATTAGGTGAGTGAAGCCATTGAATTAGAGTTAGAACCCTTAGTGGAGATTAACTGAGTGAAGGTTATTCAAAGCTAAGCCAGATTTCGTTCACGGAATCATATCAAGTTTTTATGTTCGTTCATAATTATAAAACACCAAAAATAAGTTCGTACATTAAGCTTCCGCATTCATATCAAGTGGTATAAGAGAAAAGGAATCTAAATCCCCTTGGTGCTTAGACGTTCTTGGAGAAGAAGAAAGAAGGGAGAAGAAAATCGCCCGCAACAAACAGATTTTTGAGGTAACTTTGATCGACTCGTTCTCCCACCTCCGATCGAATTTTTGGGTGATTCTTGAGCCTATACTGGAGTACTATTTGTCTAATTTATTTTCCTTAAATTTATTAAAATTTAAAGTTGGTTTGCTATATATTCGATACTGATCTTGCGAACTGGTCTAAAACCGGGTAAATCTGGAACGGTTTTGGGAGAATTGAAACTGCAAACAATTGGTTGGGTATTTGTGGATGAAATTTTGGTCGAGTGTTCCAGTCATATAGGGATATGTTGTGACAAGATTTCATAAAGTTTCGGGGTGTTTTACTTAGGTTTTAAATCTCGAACTTGTATTGAAAATTTCTGGACAGTTTCTGCATTATATTAAACCAACTTTGAATTGTCGTTTATATTCTTATGATGAGTTAACAACTGATGAAATTCTTGAGGAATTAGCACTACGACTACAACCAAAATGGGATTTGATGAATGACTCGAATTAAGATTTGGATGAAAAGTTAAATAGTTATCTTGAAGATGTTGCTTGCATTGTAGAGGAAGTAATTTCAGATTTGATTTTTGTCGGTCAAGATGAAGAAAAGATTGAAACTTTTTCTTGTTCTAAGGATAAAGATTTGATCTTTGAAGTTTCTCATGTTGAAGATGAATTAAAAACTGAATCTTTGGATTGTGCAAGTAACAAAGATCTAATCTTGGACGTTAAATATGCGACACAAGCTACAAAGCCACGTTGGGTACAACGTTATGAAGCATCTTCTACTATTTTTTACTGCCATGATGCACTAGTAGAATAATTGATTATTGCTGCGGTGGTATTGCTGCGGTTTTACCCATACGCAGCAATATATCACGTAAAAAGAAAAGGTAAAATATAAAATAATCATATTGCTACGGTTTCGGCCCAGAACCGCAGCAATAGATGTCAACGGGAGATTTTCAAAATTATTAATATTTTAATCAATTGCTGCGGTTTTAAACAAAACCGCAGCAATATAAACGAAACCCTAAAAAAAAACCTAAATCTAACATAAGTGGGCACCTCCCTCAGACCCATCTCCCTCATTTCTCCCTCACATCTCTCATTTCTCCCTCACATCTCCCTCACTCCAAGTCTCCAACAACTCCGATCTCCCTCTCTCTCATGGTAGACCGTCATCACCAACCTCGACTCCGATCTTCGCGGTCGCCTGCGGTAACACAAACGCCGGTCATCACCGACCTCGACTGCGGTTTCCTCATCTTCGCAGCATCTAAACGCCAGATCTGATCTCGCCGTTGATTCTCTTCGAGTTACCGCTAGTTCCCTGGACTTGAATGCATCCAACGGTGGAAGGATGAGATCGTAAGTCGAAGATCGATGTAGAAATGGAAGAGCACAATTTGCAATTTGTGTTGTGAGTACTGTATCATGTACTGTATCTTCGATTTCACTACATTTTCGATCCATTCGTTCATTTTTTTCATCTCTCTCATTCGTTCTCATTCTCCGGTGCGATTTTGGTTCTCATTTTTTAGATCTAATTTTCGTTCGTTTTTTTTTTCGAGAATTTCCGGCGAGTTTAAGTTCTCTACTCCGGCGCTGCTCTACTCCGGCGAGTTTAAGTTCTCTACTCCGGCGCTGCTCTACTCCGGCGAGTTTAAGTTCTCTACTCCGGCGCTGCTTTGGTCTAATTTTTCGTTAATTTTTTTTCGTTCTGTACTCATCTTTATTCAATTTAATTTTTTGTTAATTTTGTAGATCTAATTGAATATGTAATTTAGGTTTATGGTGAATTAAATTAATTTGTATTTTTATTAGATATCATTTGTATATATTTTTTTAGATCTTATATGTGTAATTTCTGATTTCAACATAAAACTTATAAAGTCAAATGTATAATGTTGTTATGTAATTTGTCAATTAATTTGATGCTTGAATGAATTTCAACAAATTTGGTTGTGGTTTTGAAAATGTTGTGTGGGTATAGACTTTAGTATACTAGTATATGACATTATAAATGTATAAAAAAAAATTATAAAAAAGAGTAACCTATTTGCTTCGTTGTTTGGTAAAAACAGCGGCAATAGGCTCACCTATTTGCTTTGTTTTTACCAACAACAGCAGCAATAGGTTACTTTTTAATTATTTTTTTTTGTTATGCACACACCTATTGCTTGCGGTTTTGGGTAAGAACCGCAGCAAGAATAGGTTGCTATATTGTCGCGGGTAAAACTGCAGCAATAGGTAATTACCTATTGCTTTGCGCCCTTAATTGCCGCACGGCCAAAACCGCAAAGCAATAGGCCACTAAATGACCGCAAAGCAATAAGCAATTATTCTACTAGTGATGTGGTTTCGTGTCATTCACGTCCACAAGCATCGTGGATTCCACATCTGTTTCGTATATGTGAACTTGTTCTTATGGATCATGGTTATCGTGCGTGGCTGATTGCTTGGTTAAATTAAAACTTGAGACAAGTTTTTTTTCAAGAAGGGGAGAATGATACGAGATCAAGATAGGTTTAATTTGCTTTCTTAGGGTTGTTGCATGGTTTTACTTTACGCTTAAAGTAGAGGTTTTACATGTAACCTAAAATATGTTTTTATCGTTATTGTTAGGTATCACATACAACTCCTCAACACACGTTGCCCTTCATCTCCAACCTCTATTCATCTGCACCTCAGTCCTCAGATGACAGATCTTCCACCTTTCTCTCTCCTCTTGGCTAATGTGCGTCTTGAGGAATCTGATAAATTGTTACAAATCAGGCCCAACATGCGTTTTTCTTTTGATATTGCGCAAGTGCTGCTACAAATTGTTTTGTTGATTCTGATAAAAATTAGTAGAATTTCACAAATTGATGATTTTGTAAATTGTAAACAAAAGCCAACCATCTAGAAAGGAATGTAATAAAAACCCTCAGCTAATCAATAGAAGAGAAATATTCGATCATGGGAGCAAGGTTTTCTTGCTTCTTCTTCTATAAATACATGCCTAGTCCTACGAGGCTAAGTAAGAATTGAATATTGAATTTTTGGACTTATTGTCTTAGTGAGTATTAGACATATTTTCCAAGAATTAATTGTTTTTAGGGAGTGAACCTAAACACAAGATCCTTGATTTAAACGAGTGAAGTTTAGATTAAGCTTAGGTGAATTGTTTAGTGAGTGAAGCTAAATCAAATCATATAAAACCCTTCCTAACTTGAATATTTGGTGAGTGAAGCCATTGAATTAGAGTTAGAACCCTTAGTGGAGATTAACCGAGTGAAGGTTATTCAAATAAGCCGATTTCGTTCACGGAATCATATCAAGTTTTTATGTTCGTTCATAATTATAAAACACCAAAAACAAATTCGTACATTAAGCTTCCGCATTCATATCAAGTGGTATCAGAGAAAAGGAATCTAAGTCCCCTTGGTGCTTAGACGTTCTTGGAGAAGAAGAAAGAAGGGAGAAGAAAATCGCCCGCAAAAGACAGATTTTTGAGGTAACTTTGATCGACTCGTTCTCCCACCTCCGATCGAATTTTTGGGTGATTCTTGAGCCTATACTGGACTACTATTTGTCTAATTTATTTTCCTTAAATTTATTAAAATTTAAAGATGGTTTGCTATATATTCGATACTGATCTTGCAAACTGGTCTAAAACAGGGTAAATCTGGAACGGTTTTGGGAGAGTTGAAACTTCAAACAATTGGTTGGGAATTTGTTGATGAAATTTTTGTCGACTGTTCCAGACATATAGGGCTATGTTGTTACAAGATTTCATAAAATTTCGAGGTGTTTTACTTAGGTTTTAAATCTCGAACTTGTATTGAAAATTTCTGGACAGTTTCTGCATTTTATTAAACCAACTTTGAATTGTCGTTTGTATTCTTATGATGAGTTAACAACTTATGAAATTCTTGAGGAATTAGCACTACGACTACAACCAAAATGGGATTTGATGAATGACTCGAATCAAGATTTGGATGAAAAGGTAAATAGTTAGCTTGAAGATGTTGCTTGCATTGTAGAGGAAGTAATTTCAGATTTGATTTTTGTCGGTCAAGATGAAGAAAAGATCGAAACTTTTTCTTGTTCTAAGGATAAAGATTTGATCTTTGAAGTTTCTCATGTTGAAGATGAATTAAAAACTGAATCTTTGGATTGTGCAAGTAACAAAGATCTAATCTTGGACGTTAAATATGCGACACAAGCTACAAAGCCATGCACGTTGGGTACAACGTTATGAAGCATCTTCTACTGGTTTTTACTGCCATGATGTAGTTTCGTGTCATTCACGTCCACAAGCATCGTGGATTCCACATCTGTTTCGTATATGTGACTTGTTCTTATGGATCATGGTTATCGTGCGTGGCTGATTGCTTGGTTAAATTAAAACTTGAGACAAGTTTTTTTTCAAGAAGGGGAGAATGATACGAGATCAAGATAGGTTTAATTTACTTTCTTAGGGTTGTTGCATGGTTTTACTTTACTCTTAAAGTAGAGGTTTTACATGTAACCAAAAATATGTTTTTATCGTTATTGTTAGGTTTCACATACAACTCCTCAACACACGTTGCCCTTCATCTCCAACCTCTATTCATCTGCACCTCAGTCCTCAGATGACAGATCTTCCACCTTTCTCTCTCCTCTTGGCTAATGTGCGTCTTGAGGAATCTGATAAATTGTTACAAATCAGGCCCAACAAGCGTTTTTCTTTTGATAATGCACAACTGCTGCTACAAATTGTTTTGTTGATTCTGATAAAAATTAGTAGAATTTCACAAATTGATGATTTTGTAAATTGTAAACAAAAGCCAGCCATCTAGAAAGAAATGTAATTAAAACCCTCAGCTAATCAATAGAAGAGAAATATTCGATCATGGGAGCAAGGTTTTCTTGCTTCTTCTTCTATAAATACATGCCTAGTCCTACGAGGCTAAGTAAGAATTGAATATTGAATTTTTGGACTTATTGTCTTTGTGAGTATTGGACGTATTTTCCAAGACTTAATTGTTTTTAGGGAGTGAACCTAAACACAAGATCCTTGATTTAAACGAGTGAAGTTTAGATTAAGCTTAGGTGAATTGTTTAGTGAGTGAAGCTAAATCAAATCATATAAAACCCTTCCTAACTTGAATATTTGGTGAGTGAAGCCATTGAATTAGAGTTAGAACCCTTAGTGGAGATTAACCGAGTGAAGGTTATTCAAAGCTAAGCCGGATTTCTTTCAGGGGAATCATATCAAGTTTTTTTGTTCGTTCATAATTATAAAACACCAAAAACAAATTCGTACATTAAGCTTCCGCATTCATATCAAGTGGTATCAGAGAAAAGGAATCTAAGTCCCCTTGGTGCTTAGACGTTCTTGGAGAAGAAGAAAGAAGGGAGAAGAAAATCGCCCGCAACGATCGATTTTTGAGGTAACTTTGATCGACTCGTTCTCCCACCTCCGATCGAATTTTTGGGTGATTCTGGAGCCTATACTGGACTACTATTTGTCTAATTTATTTTCCTTAAATTTATTAAGATTTAAAATTGGTTTGCTATATATTCGATACTGATCTTGCGAACTGGTCTAAAACCGGGTAAATCTGGAACGATTTTGGGAGAATTTAAACTGCAAACAATTGGTTGGGTATTTATTGATGAAATTTTGGTCGAGTGTTCCAGACATATAGGGCTATGTTGTGACAAGATTTCATAAAATTTCGAGGTGTTTTAATTAGGTTTTAAATCTCGAACTTGTATTGAAAATTTCTGGACAGTTTCTGCATTATATTAAACCAACTTTGAATTGTCGTTTGTATTCTTATGATGAGTTAACGACTGATGAAATTCTTGAGGAATTAGCACTACGACTACAACAAAAATGGGATTTGATGAATGACTCGAATAAAGATTTGGATGAAAAGGTAAATAGTTATCTTGAAGATGTTGCTTGCATTGTAGAGGAAGTAATTTCAGATTTGATTTTTGTCGGTCAAGATGAAGAAAAGATTGAAACTTTTTCTTGTTCTATGGATAAAAATTTGATCTTTGAAGTTTCTCATGTTGAAGATGAATTAAAAACTGAATCTTTGGATTGTGCAAGTAACAAAGATCTAATCTTGGACGTTAAATATGCGACACAAGCTACAAAGCCACGTTGGGTACAACGTTATGAAGCATCTTCTACTCGGTTTTTACTCGTCATGATGTAGTTTCGTGTCATACACATCCACAAGCATCGTGGATTCCACATCTGTTTCGTATCTGTGAACTTATTCTTATGGATCATGGTTATCGTGCGTGGATGATTGCTTGGTTACATCAAAACTTGAGACAAGTTTTTTTCATGATGGGGAAAATGATACGAGATCAAGATAGATTTAATTTTCTTTCTTAGGGTTGTTGCATGGTTTTACGTTACTCTTAAAGTAGAAGTTTTACATGTAACCAAAAATATGTTTTTATCGTTATTGTTAGTTAAGTTAGTTAGCTAAAGTAGGTTAATTAAATAAAGTTCCGAAAATCAGCTTGTAATTCATTTACTTAGGCTCCAAGTTGATGAGTTGTCATGAGTTGTGATAAGGAAAGAGAGGGAAAGGGGAGTGCCGTGTGAAATTGTAAGGTTTATGGAAAGGTTTTGCAAAGCTTTCCTAAATCACTAGTTTCCTTATTTTTGTGCTAGATTCTAGGCTTTAATTTAGGAGAGAGTTTCCTTATTTTCTTCTATGTTGGGCGTGTGATATGATGTACTTGGGGAGCAAGGTTTTCTTGCTTCTTCTTCTATAAATACATGCCTAGTCCTATGAGGCTAAGTAAGAATAGAATATTGAATTTTCGGACTTATTGTCTTTGTGAGTATTGGACGTATTTTCCAAGACTTAATTGTTTTTAGGGAATGAACCAAAACACAAGATCCTTGATTTAAACGAGTGAAGTTTAGATTAAGCTTAGGTGAATTGTATATTGAGTGAAGCTAAATCAAATCATCTAAAACCCTTCCTAACTTGAATCTTTGGTGAGTGAAGCCATTGAATTAGAGTTAAAACCCTTAATGGAGATTAACTGAATGAAGTTTATTCAAAGCTAAGCCAGATTTCGTTCACGAAATCATATCAAGTTTTTATTTTCGTTCATAATTATTAAACACCAAAAACAAATTCGTACATTAAGCTTCCGCATTCATATCAAGTGGTATCAGAGCAAAGGAATCTAAGTCCCCTTGGTGCTTTGACGTTCTTGGAGAAGAAGAAAGAAGGGAGAAGAAAATCGCCCGCAGCAAACAGATTTTTGAGGTAACTTTGAATGACTCGTTCACCCACCTCCGATCGAATTTTTGGGTGATTCTTGAGCCTATACTGGACTACTATTTGTCTACTTTATTTTTCAAAAATTTCGAAAGATTTGAAGATGGTTAGCTATATATTCGAAACTGATCTTGCAAACTGGTCTAAAACCGGGTAAATCTGGAATAGTTTTGGTAGAATTGAAACTGCAAACAATTAGTTGGGTATTTGTTGATGAAATTTTGGTCGAGTGTTCCAAATATATAGGGCTATGTTGTGACAAAAGTTCATAAAATTTCGAGGTGTTTTACTTAGGTTTTAAATCTCGAACTTGTATTGAAAATTTCTGGACAATTTTTGCATTATATTAAACTAACTATGTATTGTCGTTTCTATTCTTATGATGAGTTAACAACTGATGAAATTCTTGAGGAATTATCACTACGACTACAACCAAAATGGGATTTGATGAATGACTCGAATCAAGATTTGGATGAAAAGCATAATAGTTATCTTGAAGATGTTCCTTGCCTTTGTAGAGGAAGTAATTTCAGATTTGATTTTTGTCGGTCAAGATGAAGAAAAGATTGAAACTTTTTCTAGTTCTATGGATAAAGATTTGATCTTTGAAGTTTCTCATGTTGAAGATGAATTAAAAACTGAATCTTTGGATAGTGCAAGTAACAAAGATCTAATCTTGGACGTTAAATATGCGACACAAGTTACAAAGCCACGTTGGGTACAACGTTATGAAGCATCTTCTACTGGTTTTACTGTCATGATGTAGTTCTGTGTCATACACGTCCACAAGCATCGTGGATTCCACATCTGTTTCGTATCTGTGAACTTGTTCTTATGGATCATGGTTATCGAGCGTGGATGATTGCTTGGTTAAATCAAAACATGAGACAAGTTTTTTGTCAAGAAGGGGAGAATGATACGAGATCAAGATAAGTTTAATTTGCTTTCTTAGGGTTGTTGCATGGTTTTACTTTACTCTTAAAGTAGAGGTTTTACATGTAACCAAAAATATATTTTTATTTTTATTGTTAGTTAAGTTAGTTAGCTAAAGTAGCTTAATTAAATAAAGTTTTGAAAATCAGCTTGTAATTCATTTACTTAGGCTCCAAGTAGATGAGTTGTCATGAGTTGTAATAATGAAAGAGAGGGAAATGGGAGTGCCGTGTGAAATTGTAAGGTATATGGAAAGTTTTTGCAAAGCTTTCCTAAATCACTAGTTTCCTTATTTTTGTGCTAGATTCTAGGCTTTAATTTAGGAGAGAGTTTCCTTATTTTCTTCTATGTTGGGCGTGTGATATGATGAACTTGGGGAGCAAGGTTTTCTTGCTTCTTCTTCTATAAATACATGCCTAGTCCTAGGAGGCTAAGTAAGAATTGAATATTGAATTTTTGGACTTATTGTCTTTTTGAGTATTGGACGTATTTTCCATGACTTAATTGTTTTTAGGGAGTGAACCAAAACACAAGATCCTTGATTTAAACGAGTGAAGTTTAGATTAAGTTTAGGTGAATTGTTTAGTGAGTGAAGCTAAATCAAATCATCTAAAACCCTTCCTAACTTGAATCTTTGGTGAGTGAAGCCATTGAATTAGAGTTAGAACCCTTAGTGGAGATTAACTGAGTGAAGGTTATTCAAAGCTAAGCCTGATTTCGTTCATGAAATCATATCAAGTTTTTATTTTCGTTCATAATTATTAAACACCAAAAACGAATTCGTACATTAAGCTTCCGCATTGATATCAAGTGGTATCAGAGCAAAGAAATCTAAGTCCCCTTGGTGCTTTGACGTTCTTGGAGAAGAAGAAAGAAGGGAGAAGAAAATCGTCCGCAACAGACAGATTTTTGAGGTAACTTTGAATGACTCGTTTACCTACCTCCGATCGAATTTTTGGGTGATTCTTGAGCCAATACTGGACTACTATTTGTCTACTTTATTTTCCAAAAATTTCAAAAGATTTGAAGTTGGTTTGCTATAATTCGAGACTGATCTTACGAACTGGTCTAAAACCGGGTAAATCTGGAACAGTTTTGGGAGAATTGAATCTGCAAACAATTGGTTGGGTATTTGTCGATGAAATTTTGGTCGAGTGTTCCAGATATATAGGGCTATGTTGTGACAAAATTTCATAAAATTTCGAGGTGTTTTACTTAAGTTTTAAATCTCGAACTTTTATTGAAAATTTCTGGACAGTTTCTGCATTATATTAAACCAACTATGAATTGTCGTTTCTATTCTTATGATGAGTTAACAAATGATGAAATTATTGAGGAATTATCACTACGACTACAACCAAAATGAGATTTGATGAATGACTCGAATCAAGATTTGGATGAAAAGCTTAATAGTTATTTTGAAGATGTTCCTTGCACGGTAGAGGAAGTAATTTCGGATTTGATTTTTGTCGGTCAAGATGAAGAAAAGATTGAAACTTTTTCTTGTTCAAAGGATAAAGATTTGATCTTTGAAGTTTCTCATGTTGAAGATGAAATAAAAACTCGAATCTTTGGATTGTGCAAGTAACAAAGATCTAATCTTGGACATTAAATATGCGACACAAGCTACATAGATACGTTGGGTACAACGTTATGAAGCATCTTCTACCGGTTTTTACTGTCATGATGTAGTTCTTTGTCATACACATCCACAAGCATCGTGGATTCCACATCTGTTTTGTATCTGTGAACTTGTTCTTATGGATCATGGTTATCGAGCGTGGATGATTGCTTGGTTAAATCAAAACTTGAGACAACTTTTTTGTCAAGAAGGGGAGAATGATACGAGATCAAGATAAGTTTAATTTGCTTTCTTAGGGTTGTTGCATGGTTTTACTTTACTCTTAAAGTAGAGGTTTTACATGTAACCAAAAATATATTTTTATCGTTATTGTTAGTTAAGTTAGTTAGCTAAAGTAGCTTAATTAAATAAAGTTTCGAAAATCGCCTTGTAATTCATTTACTTAGGCTCCAAGTAGATGAGTTGTCATGAGTTGTAATAAGGAAAGAGAGGGAAAGGGGAGTGCCGTGTGAAATTGTAAGGTTTATGGAATTTTTTTTCCAAAGCTTTCCTAAATCACTAGTTTCCTTATTTTTGTGCTAGATTCTAGGCTTTAATTTAGGAGAGAGTTTCCTTATTTTCTTCTATGTTGGGCGTGTGAAATGATGTACTTGGGGAGCAAGGTTTTCTTGCTTTTTCTTCTATAAATACATGCCTAGTCCTATGTGGCTAAGTAAGAATTGAATATTGAACTTTCGTACTTATTGCCTTTGTGAGTATTGGACGTATTTTCCAAGACTTAATTGTTTTTGGGGGGTGAACCAAAACACAAGATCCTTGATTTAAACGAGTGAAGTTTAGATTAAGCTTAGGTGAATTGTTTAGTGAGTGATGCTAAATCAAATTATCTAAAACCCTTCCTAACTTGAATCTTTGGTGAGTGAAGCCATTGAATTAGAGTTAGAACCCTTAGTGGAGATTAACCGAGTGAAGGTTATTCAAAGCTAAGCCAAAAACAAATTCGTACATTAAGCTTCCGCATTCATATCAAGTGGTATCAGAGCAAAGGAATCTAAGTCCCCTTGGTGGTTTGACGTTCTTGGAGAAGAAGAAAGAAGGGAGAAGAAAATCGCCCGCAACAGACAGATTTTTGAGGTAACTTTGAATGACTCGTTCACCCACCTCCGATCGAATTTTTGGGTGATTCTTGAGCCTATACTGGACTACTATTTGTCTACTTTATTTTTCAAAAATTTCGAAATATTTGAAGATGGTTTGCTATATATTCGATACTGATCTTGCGAACTGGTCTAAAACCGGGTAAATCTGGAATAGTTTTGGTAGAATTGAAACTGCAAACAATTGGTTGGGTATTTGTTGATGAAATTTTGGTCGAGTGTTCCAGATATATAGGGCTATGTTGTGACAAAAGTTCATAAAATTTCGAGGTGTTTTACTTAAGTTTTAAATCTCGAACTTTTATTGAAAATTTCTGGACAGTTTCTGCATTATATTAAACCAACTATGAATTGTCGTTTCTATTCTTATGATGAGTTAACAAATGATGAAATTATTGAGGAATTATCACTACGACTACAACCAAAATGAGATTTGATGAATGACTCGAATCAAGATTTGGATGAAAAGCTTAATAGTTATTTTGAAGATGTTCCTTGCACGGTAGAGGAAGTAATTTCAGATTTGATTTTTGTCGGTCAAGATGAAGAAAAGATTGAAACTTTTTCTTGTTCAAAGGATAAAGATTTGATCTTTGAAGTTTCTCATGTTGAAGATGAAATAAAAACTGAATCTTTGGATTGTGCAAGTAACAAAGATCTAATCTTGGACGTTAAATATGCGACACAAGCTACATAGATACGTTGGGTACAACGTTATGAAGCATCTTCTACTGGTTTTTACTGTCATGATGTAGTTCTTTGTCATACACATCCACAAGCATCGTGGATTCCACATCTGTTTTGTATCTGTGAACTTGTTCTTATGGATCATGGTTATCGAGCGTGGATGATTGCTTGGTTAAATCAAAACTTGAGACAAGTTTTTTGTCAAGAAGGGGAGAATGATACGAGATCAAGATAAGTTTAATTTGCTTTCTTAGGGTTGTTGCATGGTTTTACTTTACTCTTAAAGTAGAGGTTTTACATGTAACCAAAAATATATTTTTATCGTTATTGTTAGTTAAGTTAGTTAGCTAAAGTAGCTTAATTAAATAAAGTTCTGAAAATCAGCTTGTAATTCATTTACTTAGGCTCCAAGTAGATGAGTTGTCATGAGTTGTAATAAGGAAAGAGAGGGAAAGGGGAGTGCCGTGTGAAATTGTAAGGTTTATGGAAATTTTTTCCAAAGCTTTCCTAAATCACTAGTTTCCTTATTTTTGTGCTAGATTCTAGGCTTTAATTTAGGAGAGAGTTTCCTTATTTTCTTCTATGTTGGGCGTGTGAAATGATGTACTTGGGGAGCAAGGTTTTCTTGCTTTTTCTTCTATAAATACATGCCTAGTCCTATGTGGCTAAGTAAGAATTGAATATTGAACTTTCGTACTTATTGCCTTTGTGAGTATTGGACGTATTTTCCAAGACTTAATTGTTTTTAGGGGGTGAACCAAAACACAAGATCCTTGATTTAAACGAGTGAAGTTTAGATTAAGCTTAGGTGAATTGTTTAGTGAGTGATGCTAAATCAAATTATCTAAAACCCTTCCTAACTTGAATCTTTGGTGAGTGAAGCCATTGAATTAGAGTTAGAACCCTTAGTGGAGATTAACTGAGTGAAGGTTATTCAAAGCTAAGCCAAAAACAAATTCGTACATTAAGCTTCCGCATTCATATCAAGTGGTATCAGAGCAAAGGAATCTAAGTCCCCTTGGTGGTTTGACGTTCTTGGAGAAGAAGAAAGAAGGGAGAAGAAAATCGCCCGCAATGACAGATTTTTGAGGTAACTTTGAATGACTCGTTCACCCACCTCCGATCGAATTTTTGGGTGATTCTTGAGCCTATACTGGACTACTATTTGTCTACTTTATTTTTCAAAAATTTCGAAATATTTGAAGATGGTTTGCTGTATATTCGATACTGATCTTGCGAACTGGTCTAAAACCGGGTAAATGTGGAATAGTTTTGGTAGAATTGAAACTGCAAACAATTGGTTGGGTATTTGTTGATGAAATTTTGGTCGAGTGTTCCAGATATATAGGGCTATGTTGTGACCAAAGTTCATAAAATTTCGAGGTGTTTTACTTAAGTTTTAAATCTCGAACTTTTATTGAAAATTTTCGGACAGTTTCGCATTATATTAAACCAACTATGAATTGTCGTTTCTATTCTTATGATGAGTTAACAAATGATGAAATTATTGAGGAATTATCACTACGACTACAACCAAAATGAGATTTGATGAATGACTCGAATCAAGATTTGGATGAAAAGCTTAATAGTTATTTTGAAGATGTTCCTTGCACGGTAGAGGAAGTAATTTCGATTTGATTTTTGTCGGTCAAGATGAAGAAAAGATTGAAACTTTTTCTTGTTCAAAGGATAAAGATTTGATCTTTGAAGTTTCTCATGTTGAAGATGAAATAAAAACCGAATCTTTGGATTGTGCAAGTAACAAAGATCTAATCTTGGACGTTAAATATGCGACACAAGCTACATAGATACGTTGGGTACAACGTTATGAAGCATCTTCTACCGGTTTTTCTTGTCATGATGTAGTTCTTTGTCATACACATCCACAAGCATCGTGGATTCCACATCTCGTTTTGTATCTCGTGAACTTGTTCTTATGGATCATGGTTATCGAGCGTGGATGATTGCTTGGTTAAATCAAAACTTGAGACAACTTTTTTGTCAAGAAGGGGAGAATGATACGAGATCAAGATAAGTTTAATTTGCTTTCTTAGGGTTGTTGCATGGTTTTACTTTACTCTTAAAGTAGAGGTTTTACATGTAACCAAAAATATATTTTTATCGTTATTGTTAGTTAAGTTAGTTAGCTAAAGTAGCTTAATTAAATAAAGTTCTAAAAAATCGACTTGTAATTCATTTACTTAGGCTCCAAGTAGATGAGTTGTCATGAGTTGTAATAAGGAAAGAGAGGGAAAGGGGAGTGCCGTGTGAAATTGTAAGGTTTATGGAAATTTTTTCCAAAGCTTTCCTAAATCACTAGTTTCCTTATTTTTGTGCTAGATTCTAGGCTTTAATTTAGGAGAGAGTTTCCTTATTTTCTTCTATGTTGGGCGTGTGAAATGATGTACTTGGGGAGCAAGGTTTTCTTGCTTTTTCTTCTATAAATACATGCCTAGTCCTATGTGGCTAAGTAAGAATTGAATATTGAACTTTCGTACTTATTGCCTTTGTGAGTATTGGACGTATTTTCCAAGACTTAATTGTTTTTAGGGGGTGAACCAAAACACAAGATCCTTGATTTAAACGAGTGAAGTTTAGATTAAGCTTAGGTGAATTGTTTAGTGAGTGATGCTAAATCAAATTATCTAAAACCCTTCCTAACTTGAATCTTTGGTGAGTGAAGCCATTGAATTAGAGTTAGAACCCTTAGTGGAGATTAACCGAGTGAAGGTTATTCAAAGCTAAGCCAAAAACAAATTCGTACATTAAGCTTCCGCATTCATATCAAGTGGTATCAGAGCAAAGGAATCTAAGTCCCCTTGGTGGTTTGACGTTCTTGGAGAAGAAGAAAGAAGGGAGAAGAAAATCGCCCGCAATGACAGATTTTTGAGGTAACTTTGAATGACTCGTTCACCCACCTCCGATCGAATTTTTGGGTGATTCTTGAGCCTATACTGGACTACTATTTGTCTACTTTATTTTTCAAAAATTTCGAAATATTTGAAGATGGTTTGCTATATATTCGATACTGATCTTGCGAACTGGTCTAAAACCGGGTAAATCTGGAATAGTTTTGGTAGAATTGAAACTGCAAACAATTGGTTGGGTATTTGTTGATGAAATTTTGGTCGAGTGTTCCAGATATATAGGGCTATGTTGTGACAAAAGTTCATAAAATTTCGAGGTGTTTTACTTAAGTTTTAAATCTCGAACTTTTATTGAAAATTTCTCGGACAGTTTCGCATTATATTAAACCAACTATGAATTGTCGTTTCTATTCTTATGATGAGTTAACAAATGATGAAATTATTGAGGAATTATCACTACGACTACAACCAAAATGAGATTTGATGAATGACTCGAATCAAGATTTGGATGAAAAGCTTAATAGTTATTTTGAAGATGTTCCTTGCACGGTAGAGGAAGTAATTTCGGATTTGATTTTTGTCGGTCAAGATGAAGAAAAGATTGAAACTTTTTCTTGTTCAAAGGATAAAGATTTGATCTTTGAAGTTTCTCATGTTGAAGATGAAATAAAAACTGAATCTTTGGATTGTGCAAGTAACAAAGATCTAATCTTGGACGTTAAATATGCGACACAAGCTACATAGATACGTTGGGTACAACGTTATGAAGCATCTTCTACTCGGTTTTTATTGTCATGATGTAGTTCTTTGTCATACACATCCACAAGCATCGTGGATTCCACATCTGTTTTGTATCTCGTGAACTTGTTCTTATGGATCATGGTTATCGAGCGTGGATGATTGCTTGGTTAAATCAAAACTTGAGACAAGTTTTTTGTCAAGAAGGGGAGAATGATACGAGATCAAGATAAGTTTAATTTGCTTTCTTAGGGTTGTTGCATGGTTTTACTTTACTCTTAAAGTAGAGGTTTTACATGTAACCAAAAATATATTTTTATCGTTATTGTTAGTTAAGTTAGTTAGCTAAAGTAGCTTAATTAAATAAAGTTTCGAAAATCGCCTTGTAATTCATTTACTTAGGCTCCAAGTAGATGAGTTGTCATGAGTTGTAATAAGGAAAGAGAGGGAAAGGGGAGTGCCGTGTGAAATTGTAAGGTTTATGGAAATTTTTTCCCAAGCTTTCCTAAATCACTAGTTTCCTTATTTTTGTGCTAGATTCTAGGCTTTAATTTAGGAGAGAGTTTCCTTATTTTCTTCTATGTTGGGCGTGTGAAATGATGTACTTGGGGAGCAAGGTTTTCTTGCTTTTTCTTCTATAAATACATGCCTAGTCCTATGTGGCTAAGTAAGAATTGAATATTGAACTTTCGTACTTATTGCCTTTGTGAGTATTGGACGTATTTTCCAAGACTTAATTGTTTTTAGGGGGTGAACCAAAACACAAGATCCTTGATTTAAACGAGTGAAGTTTAGATTAAGCTTAGGTGAATTGTTTAGTGAGTGATGCTAAATCAAATTATCTAAAACCCTTCCTAACTTGAATCTTTGGTGAGTGAAGCCATTGAATTAGAGTTAGAACCCTTAGTGGAGATTAACCGAGTGAAGGTTATTCAAAGCTAAGCCAAAAACAAATTCGTACATTAAGCTTCCGCATTCATATCAAGTGGTATCAGAGCAAAGGAATCTAAGTCCCCTTGGTGGTTTGACGTTCTTGGAGAAGAAGAAAGAAGGGAGAAGAAAATCGCCCGCAATGACATGATTTTTGAGGTAACTTTGAATGACTCGTTCACCCACCTCCGATCGAATTTTTGGGTGATTCTTGAGCCTATACTGGACTACTATTTGTCTACTTTATTTTTCAAAAATTTCGAAATATTTGAAGATGGTTTGCTGTATATTCGATACTGATCTTGCGAACTGGTCTAAAACCGGGTAAATCTGGAATAGTTTTGGTAGAATTGAAACTGCAAACAATTGGTTGGGTATTTGTTGATGAAATTTTGGTCGAGTGTTCCAAATATATAGGGCTATGTTGTGACAAAAGTTCATAAAATTTCGAGGTGTTTTATTTAGGTTTTAAATCTTGAACTTGTATTGAAAATTTCTGGACAGTTTCGCATTATATTAAACCAACTATGAATTGTCGTTTCTATTCTTATGATGATTTAACAACCGATGAAATTCTTGAGGAATTATCACTACGACTACAAACAAAATGGGATTTGATGAATGACTCGAATCAAGATTTGGATGAAAAGCATAATAGTTATCTTGAAGATGTTCCTTGCACTGTAGAGGAAGTAATTTCGGATTTGATTTTTGTCGGTCAAGATGAAGAAAAGATTGAAACTTTTTCTTGTTCTAAGGATAAAGATTTGATCTTTGAAGTTTCTCATGTTGAAGATGAATTAAAACTGAGTCTTTGGATTGTGCAAGTAACAAAGATCTAATCTTGGACGTTAAATATGCGACATAAGTAACAAAGCCACGTTGGGTACAACGTTATGAAGCATCTTCTACTGGTTTTTATTGTCATGACGTAGTTCCGTGTCATACACGGCCACAAGCATCGTGGATTCCACATCTGTTTTGTATCTCGTGAACTTGTTCTTATGGATCATGGTTATTGTGCGTGGATGATTGCTTGGTTACATCAAAACTTGAAACAAGTTTTTTTTCAAAAAGGGGAGAATGATACGAGTTCAAGATAGGTTTAATTTACTTTCTTAGGGTTGTTGCATGGTTTTACTTTACTCTTAAAGTAGAGGTTTTACATGTAACCAAAAAATATATTTTTATCGTTATTGTTAGTTAAGTTAGTTAGCTAAAGTAGCTTAATTAAATAAAGTTTCAAAAATCGGCTTGTAATTCATCTACTTAGGTTCCAAGTTGATGAGTTGTGATGAGTTGTAATAAGGAAAGAGAGGGAAAGGGGAGTGCCGTGTGAAATTGTAAGGTTTATGGAAAGTTTTTGCAAAGCTTTCCTAAATCACTAGTTTCCTTATTTATGTGCTAGATTCTAGGCTTTAATTTAGGAGAGAGTTTCCTTATTTTCTTCTATGTTGGGCGTGTGATATGATGTACTTGGGGAGCAAGGTTTTCTTGCTTCTTCTTCTATAAATACATGCCTAGTCTTATGAGGCTAAGTAATTATTGAATATTGAATTTTTGGACTTATTGTCTTTGTGAGTATTGGACGTATTTTCCAAGACTTAATTGTTTTTAGGTAGTGAACCTAAACACAAGATCCTTGATTTAAACGAGTGAAGTTTAGATTAAGCTTAGGTGAATTGTTTAGTGAGTGAAGCTAAATCAAATCATCTAAAACCCTTCCTAACTTGAACCTTTGGTGAGTGAAGCCATTGAATTAGAGTTAGAACCCTTAGTGGAGATTAACCGAGTGAAGGTTATTCAAAGCTAATTAAGCCGATTTCGTTCACGGAATCATATCAAGTTTTTATTTTCGTTCGGAATTATAAAACACCAAAAACAAATTCGTACATTAAGGTTCCGCATTCATATCAAGTGGTATCAGAGAAAAGGAATCTAAGTCCCCTTGGCGCTTAGACGTTCTTGGAGAAGAAGAAAGAAGGGAGAAGAAAATCGCCCGCAATGCATGATTTTTGAGGTAAATTTGAACCACTCGTTCTCCCACCTCCGATCGAATTTTTGGGTAATTCTTGAGCCTATACTAGACAACTATTTGTCTACTTTATTTTCCTAAAATTTCGAAAGATTTTATGTTGGTTTCCTATATATTCGAGACTCGATCTTACGAACTGGTCTAAAATCGGGTAAATCGGGAACATTTTTGGGAGAATTGAAACTGCAGACAATTGGTAGGTATTTGTTGATGAAATTTTGGTCGAGTGTTCCAGACATATAGGGCTATGTTGTGATAAAATTTCATAAAATTTCGAGGGGTTTTACTTAGGTTTTAAATCTCGAACTTTTATAGAAAATTTCGGGACGGTTTCGCATTATATTAAACCAACTATGAATTGTCGTTTCTATTCTTATGATGAGTTAACAACCGATGAAATTCTTGAGGAATTATCACTACGACTACAACCAAAATGGGATTTGATGAATGACTCGAATCAAGATTTGTATGAAAAGCATAATAGTTATCTTGAAGATGTTCCTTGCACTGTAGAGGAAGTAATTTCAAATTTGATTTTTGTCGGTCAAGATGAAGAAAAGATTGAAACTTTTTCTTGTTCTAAGGATAAAGATTTGATCTTTGAAGTTTCTCATGTTGAAGATGAATTAAAAACTGAATCTTTGAATTTTGCAAGTCACAAAGATCTAATCTTGGACGTTAAATATGCGACACTAAGCTACAAAGCCACGTTGGGTACAACGTTATGAAGCATCTTCTACCGGTTTTTATTGTCATGATGTAGTTCACGTGTCATACACATCCACAAGCATCGTGGATTCCACATCCGTTTCGTATCCGTGAACTTATTCTTATGGATCATGGTTATCGTGCGTGGATGATTGCTTGGTTACATCAAAACTTGAGACAAGTTTTTTTCATGATGGGGAAAATGATACGAGATCAAGATAGATTTAATTTTCTTTCTTAGGGTTGTTGCATGGTTTTACGTTACTCTTAAAGTAGAAGTTTTACATGTAACCAAAAATATGTTTTTATCGTTATTGTTTGTTAGGATAGTTAGCTAAAGTAGCTTAATTAAATAAACTTCTGAAAATCAGCTTGTAATTCATCTACTTAGGCTCCAAGTTGATGAGTTGTCATGAGTTGTAATAAGGAAACAGAGGGAAAGGGGAGTGCCGTGTGAAATTGTAAGGTTTATGGAAAGTTTTTGCAAAGCTTTCCGAAATCACTAGTTTCCTTATTTATGTGCTAGATTCTAGGCTTTAATTTAGGAGAGAGTTTCCTTATTTTCTTCTATGTTGAGCGTGTGATATGATGTACTTGGGGAGCAAGGTTTTCTTGCTTCTTCTTCTATAAATACATGCCTAGTCTTATGAGGCTAAGTAATAATTGAATATTGAATTTTTGGACTTATTGTCATTGTGAGTGTTGGACGTATTTTCCAAGACTTAATTGTTTTTAGGGAGTGAACCTAAACACAAGATCCTTGATTTAAACGAGTGAAGTTTAGATTAAGCTTAGGTGAATTGTTTAGTGAGTGAAGCTAAATCAAATCATCTAAAACCCTTCCTAACTTGAACCTTTGGTGAGTGAAGCCATTGAATTAGAGTTAGAACCCTTAGTGGAGATTAACTTAGTGAAGATTATTCAAAGCTTAAGCCGCATTTCGTTCACGGAATCATATCAAGTTTTTATGTTCGTTCATAATTATAAAACACCAAAAACAAATTCGTACATTAAGCTTCCACATTCATATCAAGTGGTATCAGAGAAAAGGAATCTATGTCCCCTTGGCGCTTAGACGTTCTTGGAGAAGAAGAAAGAAGGGAGAAGAAAATCGCCCGCAACAGACAGATTTTTGAGGTAACTTTAAACGACTCGTTCTCCCAGCTCCGATCGAATTTTTGGGTGATTCTTGACCCTATACTGGAATACTATTTGTCTACTTTATCGTCTCAAAATTTATTAAGATTTAACGTAGGTTTGCTATATATTCGAGACTAATCTTGCGAACTCGGTCTAAAACCGGGTAAATTTGGAACGGTTTTGGGGAGAATTGAAACCGCAAACAATTGGTTGGGTATTTGTTGATGAAATTTTGGTCGAGTGTTCCAGACATATAGGGCTATGTTATAACAAGATTTAATAAAATTTCGAGGTGTTTTACTTAGGTTTTAAATCTCGAACTTGTATTGAAAAATTTTGGACAGTTTCGCATTATATTAAACCAACTATGAATTGTCGTTTCTATTCTTATGATGAGTTAACAAATGATGAAATTCTTGAGGAATTAGCACTACGATTACAACCAAAATGGGATTTGATGAATGACTCGAATCAAAATTTGGATGAAAAGCTTAATAGTTATCTTGAAGATGTTCCTCGCACTCGTAGAGGAAGTAATTTCGAATTTGATTTTTGTCGGTCAAGATGAAGAAAAGATTGAAACTTTTTCTTGTTCTAAGGATAAAGATTTGATCTTTGAAGTTTCTCATGTTGAAGATGAATTAAAAACTGAATCTTTGGATTGTGCAAGTAACAAAGATCTAATCTTGGACGTTAAATATGCGACATAAGTTACAAAGCCACGTTGGGTACAACGTTATGAAGCATCTTCTACTGGTTTTTATTGTCATGACGTAGTTCCGTGTCATACACGTCCACAAGCATCGTGGATTCCACATCTGTTTTGTATCTCGTGAACTTGTTCTTATGGATCATGGTTATTGTGCGTGGATGATTGCTTGGTTACATCAAAACTTGAAACAAGTTTTTTTTTCAAGAAGGGGGAGAATGATACGAGTTCAAGATAGGTTTAATTTGCTTTCATAGGGTTGTTGCATGGTTTTACTTTACTCTTAAAGTAGAGGTTTTACATGTAACCAAAAATATATTTTTATCGTTATTGTTAGTTAAGTTAGTTAGCTAAAGTAGCTTAATTAAATAAAGTTTCAAAAATCGCCTTGTAATTCATCTACTTAGGTTCCAAGTCGATGAGTTGTGATGAGTTGTAATAAGGAAAGAGAGGGAAAGGGGAGTGCCGTGTGAAATTGTAAGGTTTATGGAAAGTTTTTGCAAAGCTTTCCTAAATCACTAGTTTCCTTATTTATGTGCTAGATTCTAGGCTTTAATTTTGGGAGAGAGTTTCCTTATTTTCTACTATGTTGGGCGTGTGATATGATGTACTTGGGGAGCAAGGTTTTCTTGCTTCTTCTTCTATAAATACATGCCTAGTCTTATGAGGCTAAGTAATTATTGAATATTGAATTTTTGGACTTATTGTCTTTGTGAGTATTGGACGTATTTTCCAAGACTTAATTGTTTTTAGGTAGTGAACCTAAACACAAGATCCTTGATTTAAACGAGTGAAGTTTAGATTAAGCTTAGGTGAAATGTTTAGTGAGTGAAGCTAAATCAAATCATCTAAAACCCTTCCTAACTTGAACCTTTGGTGAGTGAAGCCATTGAATTAGAGTTAGAACCCTTAGTGGAGATTAACCGAGTGAAGGTTATTCAAAGCTAATTAAGCCGATTTCGTTCACGTAATCATACCAAGTTTTTATTTTCGTTTCGTAATTATATAACACCAAAAACAAATTCGTACATTAAGCTTCCGCATTCATATCAAGTGGTATCGGAGCAAAGGAATCTCAGTCCCCTTGGTGCTTAGACGTTCTTGGAGAAGAAGAAAGAAGGGCGTAAGAAAATCGCCCACAACCGATGATTTTTAGAGGTAAATTTGAACCACTCGTTCTCCCACCTCCGATCGAATTTTTGGGTAATTCTTGAGCCTATACTAGACTACTATTTGTCTACTTTATTTTCCTAAAATTTCGAAAGATTTTATGTTGGTTTCCTATATATTCGAGACTGATATTGCGAACCGGTCTAAAACCGGGTAAATCTGGAACAGGTTTTGGGAGAATTGAAACTGTAAACAATTGGTAGGTATTTGTTGATGAAATTTTGGTCAAGTGTTCCAGACATATAGGGCTATGTTGTGATAAAATTTCATAAAATTTCCAGGTGTTTTACTTAGGTTTTAAATCTCGAACTTTTATAGAAAATTTCTGGACAGTTTCTGCATTATATTAAACCAAATATGAATTGTCGTTTCTATTCTTATGATGAGTTAACAACCGATGAAATTCTTGAGGAATTATCACTACGACTACAACCAAAATGGGATTTGATGAATGACTCGAATCAAGATTTGTATGAAAAGCTTAATAGTTATCTTGAAGATGTTCCTTGCACCTGTAGATGAAGTAATTTCAAATTTGATTTTTTGTCGGCCAAGATGAAGAAAAGATTGAAACTTTTTCTTGTTCTAAGGATAAAGATTTGATCTTTGAAGTTTCTCATGTTGAAGATGAATTAAAAACTGAATCTTTGGATTGTGCAAGTCACAAAGATCTAATCTTGGACGTTAAATATGCGACACAAGCTACAAAGCCACGTTGGGTACAACGTTATGAAGCATCTTCTTCCGGTTTTTACTTGTCATGATGTAGTTCGTGTCATACACATCCACAAGCATCGTGGATTCCACATCTCGTTTCGTATCCGTGAACTTATTCTTATGGATCATGGTTATCGTGCGTGGATGATTGCTTGGTTACATCAAAACTTGAGACAAATTTTTTTCATGATGGGGGAAAATGATACGAGATCAAGATAGATTTAATTTGCTTTCTTAGGGTTGTTGCATGGTTTTACGTTACTCTTAAAGTAGAAGTTTTACATGTAACCAAAAATATGTTTTTATGGTTATTGTTTGTTAGGATAGTTAGCTAAAGTAGCTTAATTAAATAAAGTTCCGAAAAATCGGCTTGTAATTCATCTACTTAGGCTCCAAGTTGATGAGTTGTCATGAGTTGTAATAAGGAAAGAGAGGGAAAGGGGAGTGCCGTGTGAAATTGTAAGGTTTATGGAAAGTTTTTGCAAAGCTTTCCTAAATCACTAGTTTCCTTATTTATGTTCTAGATTCTAGGCTTTAATTTAGGAGAGAGTTTCCTTATTTTCTTCTATGTTGAGCGTGTGATATGATGTACTTGGGGAGCAAGGTTTTCTTGCTTCTTCTTCTATAAATACATGCCTAGTCTTATGAGGCTAAGTAATAATTGAATATTGAATTTTTGGACTTATTGTCATTGTGAGTATTGGACGTATTTTCCAAGACTTAATTGTTTTTAGGGAGTGAACCTAAACACAAGATCCTTGATTTAAACGAGAGAAGTTTTGATTAAGCTTAGGTGAATTGTTTAGTGAGTGAAGCTAAATCAAATCATCTAAAACCCTTCCTAACTTGAACCTTTGGTGAGTGAAGCCATTGAATTAGAGTTAGAACCCTTAGTGGAGATTAACCGAGTGAAGGTTATTCAAAGCTAATTAAGCTCGATTTCGTTCACGGAAGCATATCAAGTTTTTATTTTCGTTCATAATTATAAAACACCAAAAACAAATTCGTACATTAAGCTTCCGCATTCATATCAAGTGGTATCAGAGCAAAGGAATCTAAGTCCCCTTGGTGCTTAGACGTTCTTGGAGAAGAAAAAAAGAAGGGAGAAGAAAATCGCCCGCAACAGACAGATTTTTGAGGTAAATTTGAACGACTCGTTCTCCCACCTCCGATCGAATTTTTGGGTAATTCTTGATCCTATACTAGACTACTATTCGTCTACTTTATTTTCCTAAAATTTCGAAAGATTTTATGTTGGTTTCCTATATATTCGAGACTGATCTTACGAACCGGTCTAAAACCTTGGGTAAATCGGGAACAGTTTTGGGAGAATTAAAACTGCAAACAATTGGTTGGGTATTTGTTGATGAAATATTGGTCGAGTGTTCCCGATATATAGGGATATGTCGTTACAAGATTTCATAAAATATTGAGGTGTTTTACTTAGGTTTCAAATCTCGAACTTGTAATGAAACTTTCTCGGACAGTTTCGCATTATATTAAACCAACTTTGAATTGTCGTTTCTATGCTTATGATGAGTTAACAACCGATGAAATTCTTAAGGAATTAGCACTAAGACTACAACCAAAATGGGATTTGATGAATGACTCGAATCAAGATTTGGATGAAAAGCTTAATAGTTATCTTGAAGATGTTCCTTGCACCGTAGAGGAAGTAATTTCATATTTGATTTTTGTCGGTGAAGATGAAGAAAAGATTGAAACTTTTTCTTGTTCTATGGATAAAGATTTGATCTTTGAAGTTTCTCATGTTGAAGATGAATTAAAACTGAATCTTTGGATTGTGCAAGTAACAAAGATCTAATCTTGGACGTTAAATATGCGACAAAGTTACAAAGCCACGTTGGGTACAACGTTATGAAGCATCTTCTACTAGTTTTTACTGTCATGATGTAGTTTCGTGTCATACACATCCACAAGCATCGTGGATTCCACATCCGTTTCGTATCCGTGAAATTATTCTTATGGATCATGGTTATCGTGCGTGGATGATTGCTTGGTTACATCAAACTTGAGACAAGTTTTTTTCATGAAGGGGAGAATGAAACGAAATCAAGATAGATTTAATTTGCTTTCTTAGGGTTGTTGCATGGTTTTACGTTACTCATAAAGTAGAAGTTTTACATGTAACCAAAAATATGTTTTTATCGTTATTGTTTGTTAAGTTAGTTTGCTAAAGTAGCGTAATTAAATAAAGTTCCAAAATCAGCTTGTAATTCATCTACTTAGGCTCCAAGTTGATGAGTTGTCATGAGTTGTAATAAGGAAAGAGTGGGAAAGGGAGTCCCGTGTGAAATTGTAAGGTTTATCGAAAGTTTTTGCAAAGCTTTCCTAAATCACTAGTTTCCTTATTTATGTTCTAGATTCTAGGCTTTAATTTAGGGGAGAGTTTCCTTATTTTCTTCTATGTTGAGCGTGTGATATGATGTACTTGGGAGCAAGGTTTTCTTGCTTCTTCTTCTATAAATACATGCCTAGTCTTATGAGGCTAAGTAATAATTGAATATTGAATTTTTGGACTTATTATCATTGTGAGTATTGGACGTATTTTCCAAGACTTAATTGTTTTTAGGGAGTGAACCTAAACACAAGATCCTTGATTTAAACGAGTGAAGTTTAGATTAAGCTTAGGTGAATTGTTTAGTGAGTGAAGCTAAATCAAATCATCTAAAACCCTTCCTAACTTGAACCTTTGGTGAGTGAAGCCATTGAATTAGAGTTAGAACCCTTAGTGGAGATTAACCTGAGTGAAGGTTATTCAAAGCTAATTAAGCTGATTTCGTTCACGGAATCATATCTAGTTTTTATTTTCGTTCATAATTATAAAACACCAAAAACAAATTCGTACATTAATCTTCCGCATTCATATCAAGTGGTATCAGAGCAAAGGAATCTAAGACCCCTTGGTGCTTAGACGTTCTTGGAGAAGAAAAAGAAGGGAGAAGAAAATCGCCCGCAACGTGCATGATTTTTAAGGTAAATTTGAACGACTCGTTCTCCCACCTCCGATCGAATTTTTGTGTAATTCTTGATCCTATACTAGACTACTATTCGTCTACATTATTTTCCTAAAATTTCGAAAGATTTTATGTTGGTTTCCAATATATTCGAGACTCGATCTTGCGAACGGTCTAAAAACCTAAATCAGAAATCTTTGGGAGAATTGAAACCGCAAACAATTGGTTGGGTATTTGTTGATGAAATATTGGTCGAGGGTTCCTGATATATAGGGATATGTCGTTACAAGATTTCATAAAATATTGAGGTGTTTTACTTAGGTTTCAAATCTCGAACTTGTATTGAAAATTTCCGATACGCGTATTATATTAAACCAACTTTGAATTGTCGTTTCTATTCTTATGATGAGTTAACAACTGATGAAATTCTTAAGGAATTAGCACTAAGACTACAACCAAAATGGGATTTGATGAATGACTCGAATCAAGATTTGGATGAAAAGCTTAATAGTTATCTTGAAGATGTTCCTTACCGTAGAGGAAGTAATTTCATATTTGATTTTTGTCGGTGAAGATGAAGAAAAAGATTGAAACTTTTTCTTGTTCTATGGATAAAGATTTGATCTTTGAAGTTTCTCATGTTGAAGATGAATTAAAAATCGAATCTTTGGATTGTGCAAGTAACAAAGATCTAATCTTCGACGTTAAATATGCGACACATGTTACAAAGCCACGTTGGGTACAACGTTATGAAGCATCTTCTACTGGTTTTTATTGTCATGATGTAGTTCTTTAGTCATACACATCCACAAGCATCGTGGATTCCACATCCGCTTCAGATCCGCGAAATTATTCTTATGGATCATGGTTATCGTGCGTGGATGATTGCTTGGTTACATCAAAACTTGAGACAAGTTTTTTTCATGAAGGGGGAGAATGATACGAAATCAAGATAGATTTAATTTGCTTTCCTTAGGGTTGTTGCATGGTTTTACGTTACTCTTAAAGTAGAAGTTTTACATGTAACCAAAAATATGTTTTTATCGTTATTGTTTGTTAAGCTAGTTTGCTAAAGTAGCTTAATTAAATAAAGTTCCGAAAATCCCCCTTGTAATTCATCTACTTAGGCTCCAAGTTGATGAGTTGTCATGAGTTGTAATAAGGAAAGAGAGGGAAAGGCAAGGCCGTGTGAAATTGTAAGGTTTATCAAAAGTCTTTGCAAAGCTTTCCTAAATCACTAGTTTCCTTATTTATGTGCTAGATTCTAGGCTTTAATTTAGGAGAGAGTTTCCTTATTTTCTTCTATGTCAAGGGGTGATATGATGTACTTGGGGAGCAAGGTTTTCAAGCATCTTCTTCTATAAATACATGCCTAGTCTTACGAGGCTAAGTAATAATTGAATATTGAATTTTGGACTTATTGTCTTTGTGAGTATTGGACGTATTTTCCAAGACTTAATTGTTATTAGGGAGTGAACCTAAACACAAGATCCTTGATTTAAAAACGAGAGAGCTAAGTTTAGATTCAGCTCGTGAATTATTTAGTGAGTGAAGCGTAACCAAATCGTCTAAAACCCTTCCTAACTTCAACCTTTGGTGAGTGAAGCCATTGAATTAGAGTTAGAACCCTTAGTAGAGATTAATTGAGTCAAGGTTATTCAAAGCTAATTAAGCCGCATTTCGCTCACACAATCATATCAAGTTTTTATTTTCGTTCATGATTACTAAACACCAAAAAATAAATTCGGACATTAAGCTTCCGCATTCATATCAAGTGGTATCGGTTCAAAGGAATCTAAGTCCCCTTGGCGCTTAGACTTTCTGGAGAAGAAGAAAGAACGGTGAAGAAAATCGCCTGTAACGTATAGATTTTGAGTTAAATTTGAACGCCTCGTTCTCCAACCTCCCATCGAATTTTTTGGGTGATTCTTGAGCCTATACCGGACTACTATTCGCTTACTTTTATTTTTCCTAATATTGTGAAAGATTTGATATTGGTTTGCTATATATTCGAGACCCATCTTGCGAACCGGTCTAAAACCTGGCCAATCTGAATCGATTTTGGGAGAATTGAAACCGCAAACAATTGGTTCGGTATTTGTTGATGAAATATTGGTCGAGTGTTCCTGATATATAGGGCTATGTCGTGACAAGATTTCATAGAGCAACGAGGTGTTTTACTCTAGGCTTCCAAATCTCGAACTGTGTGTTGAAAAAAAAATTTCGGATAAGTTTCTCGTATTATATTAAACCAACTTTGAATTGTCGTGTCTTTTAAGCTTACCGATGAAATTCTTAAGGAATTAGCACTAAGACTACAACCAAAATGGGATTTGATGAATGACTTAGAATCAAGATTTGGATGAAAAGCTTAATAGTTATCTTGAAGATGTTCCTCGGACCGTAAAGGAAGTAATTTCTCATTTGGATTTTATTTCGGTCAAGATGAAGAAAAGATTGAAACTTTTTCTTGTTCTAAGGATAAATATTTGATCTTTGAAGTTTCTCATGTTGAAGATGAATTAAAAACCTAATCTCTGGATTGGTGCAAGTAACAAAGATCTAATCGTTGACGTTAATATGCGACATAAGCTACAAAGCCATGTCGGGTACAACGTTATGAAGCATCTTCTACAAGTCTTTATTGTCACGATGTAGTTCCGTGTCATGCACGCCCACAAGCATTGTGGATCCCACATCTGCTTTCTGCATGTGTGAACTCGTTCTTATGGTTCATGGTTATCGTGCGTTGACGACTGCTTGGTTACATCACACCCCTGAGACAAGTTTTTTTTCAAGAAGCGGAGAATGATACGAGATCAAAATAGGTTTAATTTCCGCTTTCTTAAGGTGGTCATGCACGGTTTTACTTTACTCTTAAAGTTGAGGTTTTGCACGTAACCAAAAATATGTTTTTATCGTTATCTATTAGTTCGGCTATTTATCTAAAGTAGGTTAATTAAATAAAGTTCCGAAAATCACTTTTGTAATTCATCGACTTAGGCTCCAAGTCATTGATGAGCCGCCATGAGTCGTAATAAGGAAAGCAGAGGGGAGAGGGAGTGCCGTGTGAACATTGTAAGGTTTATGGAAAGGTTTTGCAAAGCTTTCCTAAATCACTAGTTTCCTTATTTTTTGCGCTACATTCTAGGCTTTAGTTTAGAGAGAGTTTCCTCATTTTCTTCTATGCTGGGCGCGTGATATGCATGTACTCTTTGGGAGCAAGGTTTTCGTCACTCTTCTTCTATAAATACATGCCTAGTCCTATGAGGCTAATTAATAATTAAATATTGAATTTTGGACTTATTGTCTTTGTGGTATTGGACGTATTTTCCAAGACTTAATTGTTTTTGTGGAGGGAACCTAAACACAAGATGCTTGAGTTTAAACGAGTCAAGTTTAGATTAAGCTTGGGTGAATTGTTTAGTGAGCGAAGCTAAATCAAATCATCTAAAACCCTTCCTAACTTGAACCTTTGGTGAGTGAAGCCATCAATTAGAGTTAGAACCCTTAGTGAGGATTAACCGAGTGAAGGTTATTCAAAGCTAAGCGCATTTCGTTCACTTAATCATATCAAGTTTTTATTTTGCCTACAAGATTATAAAACGCCAAAAACAAATTCCAAATTAAGCTTCCGGATTCATATCAAAATGGTATCAATAGGAAGGACCCTAAGTCCCTTGGTGCTTAGACGTTCTTTTGGGAGAAGAAGAAAAGAAGGGAGGAAGAAAATCGCCCGCGATAAACAGATTTTGCAGGTAACTCTGAACCCACTAGTTCTCCCACCTCCGATCGACCCCCGTGCGACTCGAGCCTATACCGGGATCACTATTCGTCTACTTTATTTTCGTAAAATTGCGAAAGATTTGATATTGGCTTGCTTATAAAATATTGAGGTGTTTTACTTAGGTTTCAAATCTCGAACTTTGTAAAAAAATTGAAAAATTTCTGACAGCCTTCGCATTTTATTGAAACCAACTATGCAGAATCAAACGTTTCTTATTCTCTAGTGAAAAGGTGAGTTAAACAACTTTTCTGATGAAATTCTTAAGGAATTAAGACTAAGACTACAACCAAAAATGGGATTTGATGAATGACTCGAATCAAGATTTGGATGAAAAGCTTAATAGTTATCTTCAAGATGTTCCTTGCACCGTGGTAGAGGAAGTAATGCACTATTTGATTTTTGGTTTGGCCAAGATGAAGAAAAGATTGAAACTTTATTGTTCTAAGGATAAAGATTTGATCTTTCAAGTTTCTCATGTTGAAGATGAATTAAAAACCGAATCTTTGGATTGTGCAAGTAACAAAAGATCTAATCTTCGACGTTAAATATGCGACATAAGCTACAAAGCCAAGCCGGGTACAACGCTATGAAGCATCTTCATCGGTTTTTATTGTCATGATGTAGTTCCGTGTCATACACGTCCACAAGCATCGCGGGATTCCACATCCGCTTCAGACTGCGGAACTTGTTCTTTGGATCATGGTTATCGTAAGGATGATTGCTTGTTACACTTCAAACTGAGACAAGTTTTTTCAAGAAGTGTGGTAATGATACGAGATCAAGATAGGTTTATGCTTTTTCAGGTTGTTGCATGGTTTTACTTTACTCTTAAAGTAGAGGTTTTTACATGTAACCAAAATATGTTTTTATCGTTATCATAGTTAAGTTATTTATTCAGTAGCTTAATTAAATAAAGTTCCGAAAATC